>SNQJ01S0242670.1:0-13383 GCA_010110895.2 Picea sitchensis
ATGTTTGGGATAGATTTATGATTCATTGTTTTTGGATACTTTACAACAGTACATTTTTTACAGCAGATTGACATATTTATTTCGATAATTATACTTGCATATATGAGATATTTGGGAGTCACAAGTATGTGTTTCAGATATTTCATATGCTAATTGGTTGGGATATATGTGCACAATGATGTTTTATGGTATGATCATTTTTGGAGGAAAAAGGGAATGATTTGAAAATTAAACAAAATAATTGTTAGGGGGTCCCCACCTATTAGTTAATATTTATTATACCCTTATCATTTATTATTAATATTTAATTATGAGTTGTCCCTACTTAACTAAAATTAGTTAAATAAATTAAATAAAAGTATTTGAACTATTCAAACTACTTTCGGAAGGATATAAGAATAATTGAAGGGACAAGCAAAAGAGAGAGGAGATAGAGACAAAAACTCTGATAAGGTTTGTTCTTTCTCTAGAATGAGATTGCATTACTACTTCATTCATTTATGAAATACTTAAAGGCTAAATAATTATTATTGATAGAATGGTCTTACTGAAGGTGGTAAAAAGGAGGACTAAGGAGCATTGATTATTGACATGCGTATAAGGTTGATCATCTGTTTCTGATAGTCTATAAATTCTTATTGGATTTTTGAATTGATTTTCAATGTTAATCGGGAATTTTTTGTAGAGTCAAGGAAGTGGAAAATTGTGGCTTGTTGATTCATTTATTTTTCAGTCTTGGTTTTACTTGGGAGGCACTAGTTGTATCTGTGATGATGTAACCTTTGAATTCTAAGTGTTTTCCTTGTCCTTACCCATTTTGGGTATGAAAGAATGTATTTGACAGTGTTCCATAACTGAATGAATAAAATCACTTGATGGTTTTGAGGTCTCATTTTGGATTATGTGTGTAATATTATTTCAGATTTTTATGTTTTCATGATTGTTCATCAAACTATTTATATTTCAATATAAATATTTTATTTTTCTTTATCATAAATCAACCTAAAAGACAACATTAATCTCAAGAGCATATTTCTTGAAGGTCAATTGATAATTTTTCAAAAAGCGTTATATACATAGGGTAACAATATCAACTATATTGCCTTAGCCTAGAAAGATTCGAAAATGTTGGTATCGGGATAGTCATTCATTTTCATCAACATTTATTTGGCGACCATATTGAGGAACTCATCCATAGTTTCCTGGTATTTGTATATATTTTTTGTAGTTAGTTTTCTTTATTTTCTTCTTTATTTTATGGTTTCATAACTTTGCTTGTTGTAAGAAAACCTAATATTGGGGATGGTTTAAATGATTTTGGAAACAGCTCATAATCACGCTGAACTTCACCAATCTTGGGAGGTTATATCCAGATATATTAGAATCCATGAACAGTGGTAAGCCCAGCAAAGGTTGGCCTGAAATCAACACCCTCGTTAATAGGTTGACTTATGTCCTCTAGATCTCATTCTTATTGAAGGATTAGAGGTTTATTCCTTGAGATTAACTCTATATTTGAAATTGGAAGAAGAAATGTTGTTTTAGAAGGTATGCATATTAAGCATCAAAGATCTCTATCTGACTCATATAGTTCATCTACATCTTTATTTTCCACCTCTTTCAAGATTTCATCTTCAAGCTCTTCTTCTAGTACTAGCTCATCTACGTCTTCACAAAGTTCTTCCTCATGCATAATTGGAAGTATTTTCAGTCACCATGTCCCATTTCAATCTACAACCAACCCTGCCAATGTGATCAAAATAATTGTTTTTTTTTTGTTTGAAGAAGATGCAACTAATACACCATGGCATGTATCTTCTCCCTTGAATCTTGCACCAATTGCAAATCCCCTTCCAAAATTCAAAGATCATTTGCCAAAATTTTCAGGAAATGGCACCACTTCCACTAAAGAACATTTAATTTCATTTTCTAATGCATGTCATAATATAGGAGCAAATGATAACAATACTTGTGTACGCTTATTTATCAATTCTTTAGAAGAAAAAGTTGCAATTGATTTTTTTGAATTGACTCCTTATGTCATTTTGACCTGGGATGAATTAACTTACTGGTTAAAATCAACTTATGGGCAGCCTAGAAACCCAACAGATTTGTTGAAGGAATATAATAACATTGTTTATAACAATGGTGAAATAATCAAATATTTTAATCTTCTCTTCACCAAGTTATACAATCAGATTCTCGAATTGATCCATCCTCATAACCAAGTTTCTTTTATCCAATACTATAACGCTTTTCGCTCTTCTTATTCCCGGAGATTAGAAGAGAAGAATGTAACCAGCCTAGGGTTTGCACTTCAGACTTGTTTAGAGTATGAAGAGAATTTGGAAAGAACGGGTCTTCCTAAGGAAGATTCTACAAAGCAGGTTGATATGTCTACAGTCTTGGAGATTTTTAAAGATATGAGAAATCAAATGATTGCTTGTGAAAGAAAGGGAATCACCTTAAATTCTTCTCATGTTGATTCTTCTTCTTCTCAAGCAATTTTAAGAAATAAACCCACTAATTCTTCATATTTAAATCAGCCAAAGGCTATTCTCTATAGGGCTTGGTGCAATTTTTTTAATGAAAATCGTGGGGAAAGTACTTGTGAGGTTAAGGAAAGAGAACAAGAGCGAATATTTGGAAAAAAGACTGAAACAACTATTACTTCCTTAAATTGGGCTCCTGAAGAAGAAGTGATTTTAGTGAACACAAGGAAAAACTTTTATGTGAATAAAGGGAAGGGTAATATTCCAAAAACTACTTTTTCTCCCAATTCCTCTTCCCAAAACACAAATCCTCAAGTTGTCAACACAACTCAAAGTCAAGAGATATCAATCTATTTTCCTTCATCCAAGTATAATATTCTAAATCAACTAGCTAGTATAAAAGAAGACGCATCACTCTTGGACATGGTCATTGTCCTGGGACAACAATAGAAACTGAAGAATTACATGGAAGGTAAAATTTCTCTTGTAGCTAGTATATATGAATAACTTGGTGAAGATGAACCACATGTATATAGAATAGGTATAAATAATTTCAGGAACCCTGTAAAAAATCTTCCTTTTTATATCTCCATAAAATTTATGGATAGGATAGCTCATTGTTGTTTAATAGATTGTGGATATGACCCCAATTTCATGTCCAAGATTATTGTGGAATAAATGGGACTCTCCTATACAAATGAAAAAGTGAGGAGTATGTTGTCCTATAATAATAAACAACAATAAAAAAAACGATGAGGTCAAAGATTTGACTCTAGGTCTTTTTGCTCATCCCATAATTAGGACCACCCTTAATATTCAAGTAATTGACATGCTTATTAGTAACTACCCAATCAATTTGGATAGACATTGGCAAGATTTAACCGGTGTTTATTTATCGTTAGATGGTTCACATCTCTCCATCCCTAAAAATGGAAATACTATCATTGTGTTAAGGGAAGGTAGAATTTCACCATACATAGAAAACGTTCATCAACCCAATGTAAATTACATTGAGGAAGATATGGGTGTTTATTCCATTTTTGTTGATGAAGATGATACTCTTTTTGAACAACCAGAAGATTATGATGATGGTATGTGTCATATGAACTTTGATGGTGCATGTTAAAGTGAAGGTAACAGAGCAGGCATCATATTTGTTGGCACAGGGGTAGACCCAGGGTTCAGCTCCAAGAGAACACCAACAAGCCCTAACTATTGTCCCTTTCAGCAACACCTGCGAAGTAGATTCACTCTCACCCGAAGCATCTATGGGAGGGTTGCAGGACATAAATGTCTACAACAAAGGGGATATCAAGTGGATCCAACACAAAATCAATACAACAATTATATATCATCTACCAGTTCAGATATACTCCATAGAACTATCTATCAAATCTAACACAGTAATGCAATAGAGATATACCAAATGACAAAGAACAGATCATCAATCACACTCAACAAAAAATATATGTGGTTCACCCTCTCTCTAGGGCTACGTCCACAGAACTGTGCTTTATAATATATTAAGATGAAGCATACAGTTATTGTTTGCGCTCTCAACTATCATATCTTCTTCCTCCTTCTCTCTATCTCTCCCCTTCCTGGGCACCCAGCCGCAGGACTGATCTTCGCACCTAGTTGAAGATCTTACAATACCATAAGGATCTTACACTTAGCACTTCTCTCACACACACAATAATCGCTCATACTAATAAAAAAAATAGAACGAACCCTCTTCCCTCATCTAGGTTCTTATTTATACATTAAAATCACTCACTGATAGCCTTAGGCTGAAACCTAGGTGTCAAAACCCTAGATACCAAAACCCTGGGTGTCCAAAACCCTAGGTCAACTTGTCCTGCATTTTCAAGGCTTTGCCAGCCTATCTTTCCTTCCTTCTCACGCAGTGTTCCAAAGCATCCAACGGTGGATTTTTCTACTTTCTAAGTTGTCCATGATCTGTCTTTCTTGTTGATCTGTCATCCTCGATCTCCTTGTCCAACGGATTTCTTCCTTTTACTTCGCTCTGTCTTTTCTACTCTTTTGCCCACTTTGACCTAGTAACAGTCACTGTGTCTTCCGTGCAGTTTGCATTTCATCTTTTCTTCATTGATCTTTGATTGCTTCCATAGCCAAGGGAGAACAGGCCCCTGACACTCACCTATGACTTGTCCCGAGGCACTTTAGATATGATCCCTCTACTTTGCTTCATCTTCAGACTTCACAGGGAAGCTTGTGCTTCCAACTCTAGTCCTCCCTTCATCCCTTGTGCAGATAGTAATTTTTTGTGTCTGGTACCCAGTTTCAACTGCACCTGGTACCTAGACCCTTATCCTCATGCTTTTACTGAGAGCTGCAAGGAAGTTGGTCGTCATAATACAACTTCAGTCGGCTCTCGTTCACCAAACCTTCCTTCCATTCTCCATTCAAAGTCTTCAACTGCACAGCTCCTCCTTCTGTAACATAGGCAACCTCATAAGGCCCAAGCCAATGCATTTTGAAATTTCCTAGATGCTTCATGAATTTACTATCATATACCAATACCAGATCACCTTGCTTAAATTCCTTCTTCTTAATGTGTATGTCATGGTAGGCCTTCTCTCTTTCTTTCTAGACCTGTTGATGAAATCCTGCAACAAATATGTCTTCCTCCAGTTCGACCAACTGTTCAAGCCTCTCTCGAACAGCGCCAGTGTCATCCATATCTATAAAGGCAGCAATTCTTAAGCTTGGTACCAAATATTCCATTAGGAAAACGGCTTCAAGACCATACACCAATTTAAAGGGGGTATGCATTGTTAGTTTCTTGCAAGTGGTTCTATAGGCCCATAATATTGTTGGTACTCTTAAATCCCATTCATCTCTATTGACACTGCAAATATTCATTAGCATTGTCTCCAAGATATTTTTGAATGCTTCAACTGTCCCATTTTCTTGTGGATGGTAAGGTGTGCTCTTCTGATGATGCACTGTAAATTCCTCAATCAAGGCTTCAATTTTTTTATTAATGAAATGTGTGCCTTGATCACTCATAAGGATCTTTGGGCATCCAAACCTAGTTATGATGTCATCAAATATGAAGCGTGCAGCTATAGTGGCACTGCAATCCTTAACTACTCTTGCTTCGGCCCATCTGGTCAAGTACTCTGTCGCAGTAATTATGTACCTTTCTCCTGTTTGAGTCCATGGTGGGTTAATAGGTCCCACAAAGTCAATGGCCCACTTCTCAAATTCTTGTAAGGTCATTTGTGGTGCTAACAGAATTTGATCTCTTTTGGATAGTTTCCCAACTCTTTGGCATACATTGTAGGCTCTGTAATAGTCCTTGGCGTCTCTGTGTAAGGTAGGCCACCAAAGGCCAGCTTGAAGAACCTTCTTCGTACTGGATTTCCCTATGTAGTGTCCTCCTGCAATGCCTTCATGAGATTCGGTGAGGATTAATGGTCTTTCTGCCTCCATAACACACATCCTCAATATCTCATTAGGTCTCATCTTGTATAGTTGTCCCGCTATAAGCGAAAAGTCTGCAGTGCGCACTACTAGTTGTTTCTTCTGGGTAATTGTATATTCACTCGGTGCCATTCATGTTGACAGGAACTGGACTATCTTTGTGAAGTAGTCATAAATATTTCTAATGTATAGAAGTTGTGCATCCATTAGTGTATCCTCCAAACTAGTGGGTCCTTCTCCATGTTCCAACCTCGACAAGTGGTTGGGACCTTTGTTCATTCTCCCTAGCTTAACTACGATCTCAAAATCATACTCCTGTAATAGCAGAATCCATCTTCATATTCGTCCCCCCAACACTGGCTTGTTGACTAGGTATTTCAGTGTGGAGTGATCAGTAAACATTCTAAAGTGTCCTTCCAACAAGTAGTGGCGGAACTTCTGCAACACATACAGCATGGCTAACCCTTATCTTTCAGTAGTGGTGTAGTTGATCTTTGTTGTTGATAGCTTCCTCCTAGAAAAGGATAACGAGTGTTCGATGTCTCTTGTTCCTGGTTGTCCTAACACAACTCATAATGTAATAGAAGATGCATTGACATGCACACAAAACTCCTTACTCCAATATGGGAAAACCAGAATAGGCACAGTAACCATTTTTTGTTTCAGTGTGTTGAAGCTCTGTTGGCATTTTTCTGTCCAGTGAAATTGACAGTCTTTCTTCAAAAGCTTCTCCATGGGTGTTGTAATCTAGGCATAGCCTTTAATGAACTTCTTGTAATATCTTGTGTGTCCCAGCACAGTGTGTAGATGTTTGACTAAAGTAGGAGGGGGTAGATCAACTATGATGGCAATTTTAGATGGATCTACCAGCAATCCCTGCTTGCATACAATATGACCTAACACCACTCCAAATGGTGAAAAGAAAATGCACTTATTCAGGTTTTAGGCAATCTGACACTGCCTGCACTTGTCCAACATTAGCCTTAAACATTCAATATGATTTTTCAATAAACTAAAAGCAGTCCAATCATCAAAGTATGCTTCTAGAAACTTATGTAGGAACTCCTTGAATGCTTCGACTACCACCCTAGAAAATATGGCTGGGGAATTCTTCAATCCAAATGGCATTACTGTATATTGGTAGGATCCCCATTATATGGAAAAGGTAGTCTTATGGTGATCTTCCTTGGAAATCTGGATCTGATGGTATCCTGAAAATCCATCTGTAAAATAATATACTTCCTGACCTCCTACATTATCTAACACTTCGTAAGTGAATGGCGTAGGGAAGAGGTCATGCAAACAAACATCATTCATCTTATTTAGGTCTATGTAGATCCTGATCTCTCCTGTCTTCTTGCCTTGTACCACCATAGGGCTAATCCATTCTGATTCTTCGACAGGTTCGATAATCCCTTCTTCCAGCATTTTGTCGAGCTCAATATTCACTTTCTCCTTATATTTAGGGTTCAATCTGTAGGGTCTCTTCTTGATTGGTCTTGCATCTGGTTTCAAAGGGATCCTCATTTCTCCCATAGGCCCTTTAATTCCCTTCATATCAGTGAACTTGGTCAGAAACAAGTCCTGATATTCGTGCAGTAACTCAGTAATCTTGTCAATAGTGGCAGCATCCCAATAATCTCCAACATTTGTAATCTTCGATGTTTGATTTGTTCCAATATTGAATTTCTTGATCTTGATCGATTGTCCAATAAATGGTATCTCAACTCTTGGTCCTTCCACATCTCTCTAGCCTTATGTTTCTACGATGTTCACCTTCCTAGGATCATCGTCTTCATCAGCATTGATTTTGTAACAGCCTTGCAGTTTCTGGAGAGGCACAGTCCATTCATCCTCTTCTTGCTCCAAAGGGAGGCTAGGTGCCTCCTCAAATACTTTGTGTCTTACAGTCTATAATGCTTGATCTATTGTAGGATATTGGATTTCGAATAAAAAGGTGGTGACAAAGTTCTGAGTCATACATGCCCAATCTGCAGTGATGAGGCGCAACTCTGCCTGAAGGTACCATTTGATAGGGATAGTGTCCAGTGTGTTTATGAATTTGTGCACCCACTGCTCTTGAGTAACATTTCTCCAAGCTTCCTCGCAACTTCGCACACGGTCCTTCGGGTAGCCTTGACTTGTGTACCAAATTTCACAGCCTTCTACTTGTGCTGAGAACCACGCGGTCATGAGGGTACGACATTGTACCCATTCTGTAATGTTGTTTTTATGCGTCCCCCACCATATTTTTGGTGTGTCTCTCAAGGCCTCATCCATTTCCAACAAGTTTTGTTGCGTTGGTACACTTTCTTCAAAGTTCGATAAGAAGGTTTCTAAAGGATTCATACCATCAAAGGTGGGTAAGTTACTTACTGTTGTGTCAATCCAATGTACTTCTCTGGTTAATCTAGCACACCTCCTTGTAGATACTTTGTACATTTTGTTCTGCTAGTTATCCAGTGCTTCTTTTGAGTCTGATGAACATGCGTTGTCACTTCGCCAGCTCAAATTTCCATCCGTCGTAGGATTAATGTAATCATGTTGTCTGGATGTTAATTTGTATATGTTTTCCAGTTCATATGCATGATCTTCTTCTCTGATGGGCTTAGTGTATCGCAGACCTTCATCGGGATCAAACGGTGCAATGACCCTAAGGCCATCTCCTTCAAACATAATTCACCTTTTATTTAAATCAACCACAGTGGAATTGTTGAAAGCCCAATCAATTCCTAACAGCTCAGGGTAAGGACAGTTATCATCAACTATCACAATCACCTCGAAGTCTACAAAACCCCTCACTCTGTCAATGTCCATAGGGACTTGTTTCAATCTTCTGAAGGGGATTATTGCCTATTGATTAGCCATCCTAAGCCTGATAGGGGAATAGATCAACTTAGGTTTTCCCATCAGTGCCCAGGTTTGCTTTGTCATGACATTGAACTCCGACCCTAAGTCAAGGACCACATAGTCTATATCTTATTCTCCAATCTGAGAATTCAGGTGTAGTTCCTTATATGTCCTTCTCTTCTTGAATAGTTGATGTACTGCTTTATTCAGTAAAGGATATACCCTTCCTATCTCATACTGTCTGACCAAATTTTGCAGTTCTTGTATAGATTTCTCGTCTTTAATCAGTTCTATAAACGTATACAAGAAACTGACAAGATTACTCACCTCTTTTCCATCTCAGGGTAAAGCAGACTGATCAAATGCTAGAGGAATTCCACATTCTCTTACTTCTGGTCGTGTCTTTGATGAAGAGCCTTGGTCTCCCCTGAATTATATTCTTGCCTCCTTGAACATTTTTTTTTCTTTCTTTGCATCAAAAGTTTGTGTCTTCTCCGCAGCTTTCCTGATTCTTGATTCTTCTATAGTCTTTCCTTGGGTCATTTTGTATGCTCCTATAACAGCGCCTCCTCTAGTGATAACAGTGACTCTAGGGTCTTCTCCATGAGGTTCTACTTTGATCATTTTTATCTATAGGTTTTGTTGAGGTTCCTGTTTCTCTTGAAGTTTAGCCAGCAATGTTGGACATTCCTCGATGACATGCTCAAAAGAGTTGCAATAGCTGCAAGTGGTACAAGGGTTCTGACAGTCCCTTGCCAAGTGTCTAAGTTGTGCACAGTTATAGAAGATTATCTATCCTCGACCTCAACCCATACCTCCTCCTCTTCCTCTTCCTCGGAATCCACCATGATGGTTGAAGTTTCCTCTCCCAGAGGAGTTATACTGTGTAGTGTTTCCTTCTTGATGTACATCACCTTGAATCTTGTATATATCCCTTGACATTTCATGCATGATATCGTAAGCCCTACAATCCATATCATCATGTCCCACGGACTTACAGAACGTGCAATACAAATTTCTGGGTGTCTGAACATATTTTTTCATGTAGTAGCACTGACCAGGGCAATGTCTATTTCTGCATACCTCGCACCAGGGTAGGGTAACTTGTTTCAAGGGGCTCGGAGCTCTAGAGGCCAAGTATTCATGGAATAGGGGACATTTTTCCTTGTCATGGCCTTTTGACCTACATCTGACACACCAAATGTCTTCTCCTTTATCTATTCCCTTGTCTTTCTTCATATCTTCAACTTGTAGAGACAAACTAGTTAGTTGACTCAAGATTTGACTCATACCTGAGTTGGATTCTCCCATAGGGGTTGATTCTAACTTCATGGTAATATCCAGCGCTTCATCCTGTGAAGCAATCTTTTGTTGCATCAGAAGAACTCTGATGTGTGGTAAGAGAGCAGTAATGAACCATTCCTTGTTCTACTCATCTAGGATTTGAAAACTCAGATGGCCTATCAAGGTCTTGAATCTCTGATCGAACTCCCATACCAGTTCAGCTATTTTCTGCTTGATCTCTTTCATTTCTATAATGCACTGCGATTCTGACTTAGGTTTCTTGAATTTAGCAATTAGCGAAGTCTTAATGGAATTCATGGATTTAGGTGTAGCTTCTTGGAAAAATTTCATGTACTAGCTCAGTGCGCAATCACTTAGGGTAGTACTGAATTGAGCTCGTTTGATAGCTTGATCGGTGATATTATTAATACTCCACACAGCTTCACAGAGAAACCAGTGTTGTTCAAGGTCTTTAGATCCATCTCCTCTAAAGGTAGGTAACCTCATCTCATCTGCCATAGACCTTCCTAGGATTTCAGACTAAGTATGTGATGGACTACTAGTTATAGTGCTTTGATGACTTAGGTTACTCTAGTTACTTAAGGTTGTTGAAACAATAGGAAGAGTATTGGTACTTACTTCGATAGTCGGCGCAGTTCCTGAAGATTCTGGATTTTCTTGGTGAGGTTCTACAACTTTCCCTTCCTCTGAGTGCTCCTCGTCTATCAAAACTACCTCTTCTCCACTATAGAAACCCTCATCCCCGTAGTTCTACTTAAACAGGTTCGCAATATGAACTTCTTTGAACGCTCTCCAAATGTGCATATGTCTAGCCTCTGTGTCGTTATTGCTGTCTAAATTCTTGAACATTAGCCTTTTTGGATTCACCTAGCTACTATATCTTCAAGATGCTCTTTTTATGCAATAGCATCTTGATCCTCAACTTCAGAAAATGTAAAAATTTTCCTCTAGGTCCCTTGAAGAAATATCTCTCATCTTGGCTATATTACTCTACTTTTTCAACAGAAAACTCAATGATATACCCTCCAATGGTACTATCAAACCAGTGATATACTGCTCTTGACAGGGCGTTATCAATTATCTTGACCTTCTTGATCAGCACCAACGTCCAAACCACAGGTGGCCTAGATCTGATCTCAAATTGGGTATCTGCCAACCTAGCTAGACACTCATATAGCTCATGATGGATTCCTCCAAAGAAAATTTCGTGTATATCATTAAATATATATCTCTCCAACCAATCCTTTGTACTAAGATTAGGGTTCTTGTTTTGGGCTTCAGCAAACTCCTTTTCTTGGTCTTCTATCAACTTCTAAATCTTTGTCTTCGATGGAAACCACCTTGACATTCCCTCAAGAAGATCCATTCCTGGAAACAGAACCATTTGTTGGCACAGGGATAGACCTAGGGTTCATCTCCAAGAGCACACCAACAAGCCCTAACTACTAGCCCTTTCGGCAACACCTGCGAAGCAGATGCGGGCTCACCCGAAGCAGCTATGGGGGGCTTGCAGGACAGAGATGTCTACAACCAAGGGGACATCAAGTGGATCCAATACAAAATCAATACAACAGTTATATATCATCTACCAATTCATATCTACTCCGCAGAACTATCTATCATATCTAACACAGTAATGAAATAATGATATACCAAATGACAAAGAACAGAGCATCAATCACACACAACACAAAATATGTGTGGTTCACCCTCTCTCTAGGGCTACATCCATATAACTGTGCATTATAATAAATTAATATGAAGCATACAGTTCTTTTCTACGCTCTTAGCTAGTATATCTTCTTCCTCCTTCTCTCTATCTCTCCCCTTCCTGTGCACCCAGCTGCAGGACTGATCTTTGCACCCAGATGAAGATCTTACAATATCATAAGGCTCTTACACTTAGCACTTCTCTCTCACACACAATAATCCCTCATACCAATAACAAAACTAGAATGAACCCTCTTCCCTCATCTAGGTTCTTATTTATACACTACATTCACTCATTGACATCCTTAGGCTGAAACCTAGGTGTCAAAACCCTAGATACCAAAACCTTAAGTGTCCAAAACCCTAGGTCAACTTGTCTCACATTTTCAAGGCATCGCCAGCCTGTCTTTCCTTCCTTATCGCACAGTGTTCCAAAGCATCCAACGGTGGATTTTTATGCTTGCTGAGTTTTCCATGATCTGTCTTTCTTGTTGATCTATCGTCCTCGATCTCCTCATCCAATGGCTTGCTTCCTTTTACTTCACTCCGTCGTTTCTGCTCTTTTTCTCACTTCAACCTAGTAACAGTCATTGTGTCTTCCACACAGTTCGCATTTCGTATTTTCTTCCTTGATCTTTTCTTGCTTCCATAGCCAAGGGCCAACAATATTATACTCTCCTGTAGGAAAAATTCATATTTTTTCCTATATACTAGAATTTGGCTCTATAAGCAATGTTACTAAATTTGAATCCTTCTTGTTAGGATTTAAAAATCTAGTTGGTGGTCATTTCACTTTTTTTTAAATTCATAACTTGTTTTGAATCTAGTTAGAAAGATCTATAATCTTATTAAGAAGTTAATGAAACGATACACCCAAGATTTTTAGACTTCGATTCAAAATTTGTTGTCCTTTAACATCACTCACATCAAAAGGGAATTGAATTCAATGGTTGATAGGTTAGTTTTTTTTGCATATTAACCTACAAGGAATTTGTTGCCTCAAAGACCTGATTGCACCTTTCTATCCTTGTTCCAACCTCATATTCCTAATAATAAGGAATTGTGGAAAGTCTTCCTAAATGAAAGCATTTGTGCTTTTATTTGAAATGAATCGTATAACCCAAAGGAAATCATTTCTATCGAAGATAATAATATTCCTAAGGGATTAACTCCTCTTGAAATCTCATTATCTATTAGTGATGTTAACAACAATAAATATCAAAAAGAAGAGGATTTGAAGTGGAAAATGGGAGATATCATTCCCATGAACATTGGAACTCAAGAAACTCCAAATATTCAAAAAATAGGATCCCAATGTTTTGAAGAAGAAAAGAAGAAATTCATGGATTTATTTCATGAATTTATAGATGTTTTTTCATAGTCTTATGAGTATATTCATGATTTTGATCCTAATTTCATCCATCGTTCTATTATGATTAAGGAAGGAGCTAAACTTGTTAGGCAGAAACAGAGACCCATTAATCATATGCTTAAAGCTACAATTAGAAAAGAAGTGGAAAAGTTAATAAATGCTCACATAATATTTCCAGTTAAACATTTTGAGTGGGTGTCCAAT
>SNQJ01S0242672.1:0-13383 GCA_010110895.2 Picea sitchensis
TGGCATAAAGACGCCCGATCTTGGCTAAACTATTGGGGAATCATGGAAGAAACCATTTTGCAGAATAAAGATACTATTAAAAAAAACGTCAAATCAAAATTTAAGGAAAAAATGTGGTGTGATAAAGAGTTAGAGGGAAAAAAAAATAAGGTATTATAAAGATGTAATCAACCCTAATATAGAAGATCAAAATTATCTATCTATTTTTCCAAGTGTAAAGAAAAAAATAAGCATTGCTAAGATAAGAACAAATTCTCACGAGCTCCAAAGTGAAACTGGGCATTGGTCAATTCCTAAAACGCCATGGGATGAAAGAGTGTGTCACCTTTGTGACACTAAGAAGGTTGAAGATGAAAAACATTTTCTCTTAGATTGTCCAACCTATACCCATATTAGATCTCATTTTCAAAATATTGATCACACTACCAACCTTCCTAACCTCTTAACTCAACAAAAGTATGGTGATCTTGGAAAGCTTCTCTTAATGCTTTTCAAGCACAGAAACGAAATTCTAAAGAATCACAAGTAATCACTTATCCTCTTAAGGTCCGATAGACCAATTAGGTCTTAGTGGACAATAATCATCATCATCATCATCAATTATTTCTTTATGACCTTATGATGATTTGTTTTGAAATGTTAAATATTAATAATTAAAAAAATAATTTTTTTATAAAATTTTGCTAAATTTTTTAAAATTTTCCATAAAATTTTGAACTAATCAATAATCAATATTTTATATTTAAAATCTTAATAAATTTTACACATTTTATAATTTTTCTACCAAAACATTAATAAAGATTTAAAATGTCATATTTTCTTACAAAGGATTGATAATTTTTTTAAAGAACCTTACCAGTCCTAATTTTTTTTAATGAACCTTACAAGCCATATGACTATTCTATTGGGTGAGATTGTATAGGGAGGTAGTAACATGCTCGATGTTACCAATTTATGCTGGTGGGGAGATACTATCTAACCCTGGTGAAAAGATTGGGAAGGCGGAGGGGGCTAGGGGTATTTTGTCCAGTGGTCAGGGGGGTGGGGATGCTTTGTTAAAAGGGGTAGTACTAGGAGGTATGGAAAAAGGACTTCTCTCCTCTAAAAACTAGGAGTGCAAGGAAATTGGGAAAGAGAAGGAAAACACAAACTTGATAAGTCTGGAGGGTGTAACTGGTCCTAGGGTGCTTAGAGCTCAAAAATCCCTGGCTAGGGTGAAAAGATGATTGTGGCATCCTTGAATGTGAGGGGAGTGGGGGGATCCTTAAAGTCACTAACCCTCAAAAGGTTTTTAGAGAAAAAGAATCCAAATGTTCTTTTTATTCAGGAAACCATGGTCGATGAAGCTAAAGCAAGGGAAGTTTTTGTTAAACTTCTCCCTAATTGGCATTTTTGCGGGTGGATTCTATTGGTCTCTCAGAGGGTTTGCTTACAACATGGAACCCCCGTAAGGCTGATTTTGCTGCGTTCTTGACTCCTACAGGGATATCGCTGGAGGGTGTCATTAAAGATATAAATATAAAGCTGAAGTTGATAAATTGTTATGGGTCGTATGCTGACAGAGTGGTTTTTTGGGAAGACTTAAAAAGGGTTGGGATTTTTGATGTGGAATTTATCTAATTATGGGGGGAGATCTAAATTTTACCACCTCGAGTAGGGAATTTTTGGGTGATGTTGCAACGGTGGACCCTCTGCAACACTACTTCAGTCAATTGGTACAAGCTAGAGGTTTGGTGGATGCTGAGCCAGTAAAAATTCTTCCTACCTGGAGGAATGGAAGGAAAGGACAAGGTTACATTGCAAAAATGATGGATCGGTTCTTGATATATGAGAAACTTGTTTAACCAGGAATCAAATATCGATCCTGGGTTTGCAATGATAAGATCTCGGATCACATGCCAATGATTTTACATTTGGAACTTGGGAGTGACTGTCAGATACCCTTTTAAATTTAATGCAGTTTGGTTGGAGGATCAAGACTTTGTAATCTTAGTTAGAACCAATTGGGCATTTTTGTTGGGGTTAGAGATTCTGAATCCTATGGACTCGTTGGTAAATAAGCTAAAGGGTCTCAAGAGTCTGGTAACTATATGGGAAAGAAATAAAAAGGATGAAGGTAAGAAAGAGCTGGCACAATTAGAGTTGGAACTAGAAAAATTATACTCAGACTTTCCTGGAGGGTTTGTGGAGGAAAGAGATAAATTATTGGTATTGGATAAAGAGAAGAGGAAATTGGTACTTTTAAGACAAGAGGAGGAGACTTGGAGACAAAAAAGAAGGGTTAACTGGCTGGCAGCAGGTGACAAAAATACAAAAAAAATTCATGCTTATGCTAGCTCAAGGAAACAAATTAACACCATTTGGGACATTACTAAGAAAGATGGAACTATTATTTCAAACAGTTCTGATCTTCAAGAGGAGGCATTAGACTATTTCCAGAATATGTTTAAAGCTAAGGACAAACTGACTATATCAGACCAGCTTGTAGTCTTAAGGAATTATCCGAGGTTGTTTTCAGAGGAAGAGGGAAGTAGTTTGGATGATCCAGTTTCCTTAGCTGAAATTCTGAAAACTTTAAAGGGCTTTAAGTGCTCAAAAAGTCTTGGGCCAGATGGATGGACTGTAGAGTTCTTCTTGGCTTTCTTTGATCTCTTGGGCATTGAATTACTGGAGGTGGTGGAAGAGTCAGGAATACTTGGGAAAGTGTTGGGTGCTTTGGATGCCACATTTATTGCACTAATCCATGAAAGTGACAAACCTGATTCTTTTGGAGGATTTAGGCCCATAACATTGTGCAACCTGGTATATAAGATCATTACAAAAATAATTGCTACCAAACTAAAAACTTCTCTTTGTACTGGTATTTCTAAGGAACAATTTGGTTTTTTAGAAGGTAAACAAATTACTGATGTGATTGGAGTAATACAAGAAGTATTACACAACATAAAGGTGAAGAATCTTAAAGCTATGGTTTTAAAATTGAATTTATTCAAAGCTTATGATAGGGTGGATTGGGGTTTCCTCGGACTTGTTTTATTACAGGTTGGCTTAAGATTAGAAGCAACTGACTGGATTCTGGGATGTGTGACCTCAACAAACTTTGTTGTGTTGATCAATGGGAAACCTACTAGGTTTTTCAAATCTTCAAGGGGCTTAAGGAAAGGATTCCCTTTATCACCTTTACTTTTTCTTCTAGTTATTGAAGGATTGAGCAGAATTATACAGGAGAAGGTTTGAGATAAGAAACTTGAAGGTGTTCCTGTGGTGAGAGAGATACATATTACACATTTAATGTTTTTATATGATGTAATATTGTTTGGGATTGGTTGCTTTTTTGAGTGGAAAGTTTTCAAGGAGGTTTTGGAGTTATTTTGCAAGGCTACATGGATGGTTTTTAGTCCTCAAAAGTCTATGTTCTTAGAAGTAGGGTGGGATGATGTAGAGCTTAATTTGTTGAAGGAGCTTTTGCCTTTTGAGGTTAAATCCTTAGATGCAGGTTTTAAGTACCTAGGGTTTTACATTAAACAAAACTATTACGCTAGAGTGGACTGGCTTTGGCTAGAGAAAAAAATTGAAAAGAGAATATTGTGTTGGAGTCATAGGTGGCTTACCCTGGGTGGTAGAGTCATACTTGTAAAATAAATACTTGAAAGAATCTCGGTGTACTGGCTCTCATTAGATAAAATTCAAAACAGTGTATTAAATAGTATTAGAAGAAGGATGTTTAGCTTTCTTTGCACTGGTAAAAAAGAAAATGAAGGAATGCATCTAATAAACTGGAAAAAGCTTGCAAAACCTAAAAAGGATGGTGGGTGGGGTATCAAAAACATATTTATCTTTGGACAAGCATTGGCTGCAAATTTTTTATGGAGATGTCTTATGATGCTTGGTCTTTGGCATGAGGCGATAATGAAAAAATATCTTAAAAATAAAATTGTTGAGGAGTGGTTTAGGCAGGGGAGAACAAACTGGAATGGTACATAAAATATCTAGAGATCTCTTACATCTTCTTTAAATATAATTTCTGATTGGTCGGTGTTGAAGACTAGGAGTGAGAGAGATATCATAATTGGTGTTGATCTTATGGTTGGGTTCCACTCTTTCTATAAATTGTATGATAATCTTATACTTTTGTGAAAGGAACAAGGGGTTGTATGTCTTTCTCATGCAGGGACAATTGTTCAAGAAGGTATGAACACTATAAGGTGGAAAAAGGATGAATCATTAGGACTTGAAGGAGCTCTAAAAGATGAATGGATAAACTATACAAGAGGCTTGGTAAGTGCTGGAATTGATCTAAATGATGAGAACGATATATTATTGTGGTCTTGGGATACCAAAAAAGGTGAAGTTAATGCCAAACATATAAAGTTCAAGTGATGGAGGGTAGGGAAGTAGAACCAAAATTCTGGTACTCTAAGATATGGGAGTGACAATTATCATTAAAAGTAAAACTCTTTGTCTGGTTATTGTTGGAACACATAATACTTACATGGGATAACTTGATTAAAAGGGGATTTTTGGGTCCTAGTATTTGTATTTTGTGTAAGGAAAGTGAAGAAATTGTGTTACATTTATTTGGGGAATGTAGTTTTATAATAAATATCCGGCAGACTATTACTAAGGAACTAAAATTGATCAATAACTGGCAAGGTGGTCAATTTGAGAACATTTTACAAAACTGGTCAAAGGGAAAATAAAACTAGAATGAAATCCCATGTTATGTTTGTTGGGAAGTCTGGAAGCATAGGAATTTGTTGATATTTGAAGATCAGCAAAAAATTCATATTAGAGTTTACAATTGCATTCTACAAGACTTGGGGGAACAAAAAATTACACAGGTCACTAAACACAAAAGGATTGATAGGCCACCTACACGTGAATGGGATTGAGCAGTAGGTTTCTTCAATGGGGCTTCACACGAAAGAGGTACAAAATGTGGGGCTGGAGCCATTCTGAAATGTCCAGGCTTGGGCACTTATAGACTTAAAATGAACCGTGGAAAATGAACAAATACCACAGGAGAATTGTTGGCACTTTGGGTAATTTTATTTTTTTCATATATAAACCATGTATCAAGGTTACTATTGGTGGGTGATTCTAAGGTTATTATCGACTCATTTACTAATGATAATAATCTATAGTTGATTTCTTTGTATCCATGGATGACAAAGACTAGATCGCTAAGCAAACATTTTCAACAAATCAAAGCTCAACATATTTACAGAACTTATAATCATGTTGTTGATCGACTTTCAAAGGAAGCACTGTTATTGGATGAAGGCGACATGTGATGGGCAACATGAAATATTTGAAAGAATTGATATCAATGATACTATTTTAATACATAGTTTTTCTTTGGTACTTTTTGTAAATTACAATTTGTAATTTAAAAAAAAGACAATTTATATTTACTAATATAAGTGTTTTTTCCTATTGAAAAAAAAATGTGACTTCAAATTATGGGTAGGAAGATTGTAAAGTGGATAGATTCGTTGTTGATATAAAAAATTTATAAACTTTTCTTAGTTGATTTTTAAGAAATTTCATTATATTCTTACTTCTTTGTAAAAAAAAATATTTAATTATATTTTTGATTCTTTGCAAGAAAACTAAAAATTCGAAGTATTTATTAGATAAGATATGATATTTAATTATTATGATTTTTAAGAAATTTCATTATATTCTTACTTCTTTGTAAAAAAAAATATTTAATTATATTTTTGATTCTTTGTAAGAAAAATAAAAAATCGAAGTATTTATTAGATAAGATATGATATTTAATTATTATATATATTTTTAAAGTTATTCTGGGTTTAGTGGTCAATGATATTTGATGATCATAACTTTTTTTTTTTTTACTTATTTAAAATGAATTTAGTGGTGAGTTAGTTAGAGTTTATTATAATCTTGATTTTTTTAACTTATTTAAAATTAATTTAGTGGTGAGTTAGTTAGAGTTTATCATAATCTTAAATTTGATTCACTTTTGCTTTATTTAAAGTTTTTTTTATGGGAAAACTATTTTTCATTAATGGGTTTTATATTACAAAGAAAAAAACATATATACTTCTTAATGCATATTAAGATGTTTAATTTATATTATAAAAAAATTATAATTATGATAATGCATATTATAATGTTTAATTTATATTATAAAGAAATTATAATTATGAGTGAAATGCATAGAGAAAAACATATATACTTCTTAATGCATATTATAATCTTTAATTTATATTATAAAGAAATTATAATTATGAGTGAAATGCATAGAGAATGTTATATAATATGTTAGTATACAAATGTTGGTGAGTGGATTTAATATAAGATTTTTTTCCATTTATTATAATTCATTTTAATTTTTTTATAAAGATAGTAAAATTTATCATAACCTAGTTATTAATTTTTAATAAAAATAATAAAGATTTTTTTTATTTATTTATTAAAAACTAGAAAAATAAATTTCATTTTCATTAATAAAATAAAGTAATAATAATAAATTAATACTTCCTTTTTTCTCTCACATATATTTTAATCTAAATATTAAAAATAAATTTTAATTTTGGATTCCTTCAAAGTTAAAGGGATTATATATATATATATCTCTGTGCGCAAACGACAGCTTTCACGTGCATCGAGAATCAGGAAACCATTTCATCATTCCGATATATCTCCGTATGACAAAAGAGGTTCAGACATCACACCAATAACACCACAGATGATACCGCAAATCACGGTGTCAGCAAGATCTCGGAATGCTGTTCTTTTTCAATCACTTGGTGCTATCGATCACATGGCGATGGCGCTGTCTCTGGATAAGCAGAAGAGCTTTAATTCAGATGTGATGGTATATATTTCAAAAAAGTATTAGTTCATTCTGATTCAATGGTATATATTTTAGAATTATATAGCATTTATCCGAATCCAATGAGATCTCTGTGGAATAACATTAATTTTGATGATGGATATTATATATTTTTGAGATCTCTGTGGAATAACATTAATTTTGATGATGGATATTATATATTTTTGTAGTTTAATTGTTTTAAGTTTTGTTATTTTGGACACGTTTTCTGTTTAGTTTTGTTTTAAATTTTGTGAGAAACTGGTTGTATAATCAGAGTGTTTCAGGGATTTTTGATCGGGATGAATCTATTTCTACATTCAGAAATAAAACTTAAACAATAAAAAATTGTAATTTCGTGTAGATTTAAGTTGCCAGGATCCAATGAAAATGACCAAAAAACAGAATAGTTAGACAATCCTTATCTATTTCAATAATGTATTATTGACTCATTTTGATAAATATATGATAGTATTTATTGGTTTATTGGGATTCAATGGTGTATTTTTTTTTCCACTGGGAAAATATATTATAAGTATATTAATTAACAGTGGGATAGTTATCATTGCCTGTTATCAAGGAATGAGGGCTGGCTCATCATTGTTATTAAAAAAACTCAGGCTACTTGAAATAACCATCTGGTAGTTATGGATTTTCATTTTTTTCTTAAATTTCCTTAACTCCAAAAAAATTTGTTCTTAGTTAAACAAAAATAGTTTTAGTTTATACTCTAAAACTACAGATTCAATAATGTATATCTTAACATATATAATATTAATTGGAAAAACTATTTTAGATCATACTGCAACACCATCATAGATTCAATAATATATATCTGAACACATATAATATTAATTATTAATTTATAATATTAATTTAATTATTCACATTAAATGTATAATTCCCTCGTATTAGTTTGCAGAAACATGGAAACAAATTACAGGTAAGAAACAAACAGTAAAACGCTTCCCATATTACAGACAGAGACCTAAGAAACTATCACCCTCAACACTGACTCTGACCATTACTGTTTTAGAATTGTGTGATAACACCTTGCTACTGTACATGGCATCAACAAATTAGATGTCAGAAACAAATAGTAAAAAGTTTTACATATTACATAGAGACATAAGAAACTATCACCATCAACACTGAAGCTTCCTTCCTGAAAAGGTTTTTATTCTTAATTTTTCAAAAAGTGCACAGGTTACAGCAAAGATCCGAATACAAAATACATCCTTCCTGTAAAGGTTATTATTCTTAATTTTTCAAAAAGTGCACAGGTTAAAGCAAAGATCCGAATACAAAATACATCCTTCCTGTAAAGGTTATTATTCTTAATTTTTCAAAAAGTGCACAGGTTAAAGCAAATATCCTAATACAAGAATCAAATACATATGGGACAAATTTATGCCCACTGTGATTTTCACTTGTAATTGATTCTACTACATTCGAGCAATGTTCTCCCTTTGAAATCAGACCGGGCTACAGACAAAGATTTAGTATAACTATGGTGAAATCTGCCTGCTGCCAGGTGATGGCTATAGGGTTTTCGACTTACTGCTACTTATCCATTTAAAACATTAAGTTGTTGTTACTTATCCATTTAAAACACTAAGTTGGTGTTCCTAGTCAGTTGAGCAAGGCCCTTGGCCATTAAGAATCATTTGTTAGTCTTGAAGATGAAAATCTACCAACTTCTAAGTTTACCTTGAACCCCAAGCCAGATCAAATCCAATATTAATCAAAGCATTTTCATCTAGGTAGATGATCTTAATGTGATCTGATTGAGCAAGAGTAAAGGATGGAGTCGAATTTTTCATTATTTAAATGATAGAAAATAAATAATAATAATAAAAAAAAAATTAAAATTAAAAAAGGAAAACAACTTGTTTATCTAAATAAAGTAATTTAGATTCATCTTAATTTTAAATCTACAAATGTTAAGATGTGCAAACTTTTTTTAAAATTTTTGTTTTTGGAAAATATTTACACCTTGAGAGATTTGATCCCTTTTGGTGAAGAGCTTCTTACTACCAAAAAATTGAAAGCTCTTTAATAGAGTTTATAATTTTTTTAGACGAGGGCTTAAATACATCAACCATTTTAAATCTCTTAACTCATAGATTTAAAAGTATTGGCTAAGACTTTTAAACTTTTGATAGAAAGTTCTACAAGGACTCATTAAGAGTTTTAATTGTACTGACCAAACTTTTAGTTTTGTCGATACCTCTAAAAAGGAAAAATTATATGTCTCTTGCCCAAAAAAAATGTAATCTACCTTCACACATTCACCTTAATCATTTACCATATGTGCATTGTTGGCTTCCACAATTGAGCCAAGGGCTTTGGAAGAGGCATTGAATAGTACATATGCATGAAAGTAACTAGTTACATTGGTGGGATCCTTGTCCAATTTGAACAATGTTCTAGTGGCCAACATGCAAAAGGTTTGTAGTTTTCAATAGCATAGAGCACATAACACATTTGGTGAATGGTGCTTCAATGATTTTACATATGCTACCTTTTTGTAGTAATGGTGCAAATGGGCCAAGAATTTTTCAAATAAATGTGAAGAACTTGGAGGATCATCGAAAATCCGTATGCGTTAAAATAACACGATCCAGTTTGTGACAATGATTATTTAGTATATTTCACGTATATTTGGGCCTTTTAGGGATGATGTGGGAGTTAGCTCATGGAAAGGTGACCGAAGACTAGATGATCAAAGACATTGAAGGATTAAAAGTGAGAAGATTAAAAATTGAACTTTTGCAACCCCTGAAATCTTCAATAAATCTCAAAGGTTAAAACTTTAAGCATGTCCCAAAAGCCTTTCAAAAGATGAGTTGGATTTCACTTTTGAGGGGAACATTTCAAAAAAAAAGACCAAAAAGACTCCAAAGAGCTCAAGGTGAGTTAAAAATTTTAAGTTTCATTTTTTTCTTAAAAACTAAATATAAACACTTTATGTGGAAAAATTTGAAAAATCTTTAAAAGCTTTAAAAACATCAAATAATTCAAAGTTATTAAAACCCCCAAAATATTGTAAACTTCTTTGTGACCACTATCAAAACATCTTTAAAAATATTTACAAAATTCCACTAAAAGCCAAAAAAAAAAGACACCCCAAAAGTTTTTGGAAACTTTCAAATATTATAACTTTTGAAATGCCCCAAAATATTTTGGGAACAATCCAAAAACAAACTTTGGAAAAGGGCCAAAATAAAACTTAAGAAGATGGATAAAAGATCTAGGGAGAAGGCCTAACTTTCTTAAAAAATCAACTTTGGAAAATTCTCAAAAACGTTTTAGGAAGAAATGAAAGGTACTTTTCAAAAGATGATTGAAATAGAAATTCGCAAAACCTTTTCAGGAAAAGATGAAAGGTACCTTGAAATAAAAACTCTTAAAGAGAATTAAGAGAAAACAAAAACAATTCTAAAAGAGTTGAATGTAGAAATTATTTTGACCACGATATAAACTTAGAAAAAATTTAATTCATGAACCAGGGTTTGTCTTAAAAGACTTAAGGAGTGCAACATGTAAGAAGAAAACTTTCAAATTTTTTACACCAAGATTTACAAGAATTATTAAAAGATGATCAAAACCAAAATCAAACATAATGCACAAGAACAAGTTTAATAAGTTTAAAGGAGGGGTCCCCAAATATTTAAAATAGGGGGAAGTTATTTAATGATAAACCCCCACTAAGATAGAGGGGAATAACATCCAACAAGAAGAAAAAAACCCAATTTAGTTGTAGGATTTCGTATGCCAATCATACCCGAGGCTCAAGGGAGTAGAGGGAAAGGTCACATCAAACATTGTTGGTGTACACACTAACAAACAACAATAGCGACATGAACCAAGATACCAAAGAAAAACCCAAGTAATGAAAGCATGCAATACAAAAAAACCAATATAAAAAAACCTTCTTAGATAGTAGAAGTTTCCAGACAAAGCGAAGGAACAACTAAAAAAAGATTGCCTATGTCTATTAGTAAGCAAGCATCTAAACCCATATACCCAAACATTAACCAAATGAATGAACATAAAAATAACAAGCAAGGGAACAATGTGAGAGCATACTAGGATAAGAAGAGAGATCTTGTTGAGGTTGAGGACTAAGAACCAAATTCAATATCTTAGCATATAACCTCTTAATTGTTAAAACACACTCAATCTAAGCTCTAAAAACTAGGTGATATTGTAACACCCATGTTTCCCCCAACTTGTAATTAATCATTAATTATGATTACCATGCTATGGCATGTGAACGATGCAAATGTATTATTTTTTAGATTGCTAATGACTGACTGTGGGGGTGAAGCCTTGAAGTACCAGACATGATATCACTAGAGGAAAAGAGCGAGGGAATAGTAGAGAGGGTTCATTATGTCAAAATGACCCAAATTCTCTTTGTTAGAAATAAAAAAGCCTCATCTTGAACCCAAGGAGAAATCGGTTACTTAAAGAAGGATTGGTGGTTGAACAATAAACTACCCCCTTAAGTGGAAGTATGGAGGGTTTGGCTGAGGAGACAAAAAACTGTCAGCCCAACGTACCATAGAGGGAAGTTTTTCTTACAGACCCAGACTGACCCGAGTTTTCTTCTGACAGAAGAAACAAGACAAGTCCAGAACCTTCATGAGGAGGAGAAAGACGTGAAACATATGCATGCACAGGATATAAGACAAGAGGGGGATGCACTAGGCAGGGAATGCGTGACCAGGAGGAATGCATGTGTTGATGAAAATGTATGGATTACCTTACTCAATCATTTCTAGATCTTTCTTGGCTAGGAAAATATAGTTGGGAATGTCACCCGGGGTTTATAGCCTCAAAATATTCACTCAATCCTCAAGTATTAATTACAAGGACTGAGGATGATATTATAATTTAAATATGTTGCAATATAAAATAAAATTTATAAAAGCTATTGGAATGTACATAGATTTTACGATAAATTAAACATGAAGATCAAAAGCGAAAAAGTAACCAAGTCACGAAAACACATGTATGAGACATAATAAAAATATGATTTTATTTCATTTTGAGATACCAAAAGTGTTTTTCTCTTTAAAAAACCCCTGCAAGGGTATGGACCAAAGTCTGATTTAGAGATCTCCGATGAACACCATACAAAAAAAATATGACAGTAAAGTAAAAATGAAATTAATAATCTGGATCAACTTGCCACAAACTGCTTCCATTTTGACTCTGCAAGATATCCTTTATCAGCCATGAAAATAATTTCACAAGCAGACAAGAATACAAAGACTATCAAGGATGAATCAACACCTCTAAAACAAGCGTTTGGAAAGTGTGGTTTAGTCTTGAACCTTGCTATCTACAATAAGACCTTGTTGTCAACAACAGAATTAGGCTTTCGAATAAACTCATAAATGAATGAAAATTGAAACTATCTCATGTAACTAAAGAGAAAACCTTAGTCCTGTTTTCTCCTTCTATTCTCCATTGTCTCTTCTTCTCATTGATCTTTTATTCTTTCCCAATAAGTTGAATTAGTTCAACTACTTTATTTAGTTAAGTTGATTTAACTTAACTGATTATTTTAGGAGAAATAAATAATAATAATATAGTTAATGGTCTTACTTATAAATAACTAAGTAGGTGGGACCTATCGTGACTCCCATCATTTCTTCTTTTTAAATCATGAAATATAACATGCAAAACATAATCATTTTGACCATATGCCACCCTTGTAACTCCCTTTAATATCTTTTAAACTAGATATTTAAATATCAACAATAATTTATATCATATCAAAAAAGAATATATATCCACGTTATCCACAAAATATCAAAAATAGGGCTTGTTGTCCAAAATATGAGGAAAACCATTAAACAATTTCTGATCCAGGTGGATATCGGTGGCCACCCACCTATTCCACGATCTCGAAAAACAATTTTTCATCGTGGTAGTTTTTTGCCAATTTTTCGGGTTCCAAACTTCCAGGGCCGTTTTGCGGCCCTAAACGACGTTTTTTTGGGGATTTGGGGCCCAGGTCATTACCAAATGCATTGATTTGGGCCAATCGAAAATTGTTCTTATCGATTAGACATTTCCAATGGTGTATCGAGCACCCCAAACAAAGATCGTATGCAAAAGTTACACCCTCGGGAAGTTGATGTATCAACTACCCCCATCGGGTCCCGCAAAGCTATTGGATTTTCATCTTCTGTGGTTAGGGTTTTGGATTTTACTTATTTTAAAAAGGCCTTTAGAGCCTCATTTTAACGATCATCTTCTTGCAAATGAGAGTAGTCGTCACATCTCTTCTTAGAGATAAGCTGCCACCATTCTAGTGAGTCTTTCACTCTTTATTTTTACAGTTCTATACATTTCGCACATTAATAGAGATTGTGTATTAATGTATCTATGTATTAATATATATGATATATTTCTATTATATTGTTGGATATACGATACATCTCTTTACATTTATTTATTAAATCTCTGCTCTCATTTCGTGCTGAAAATAATCTGGATCAGTGGTATCAGAGCAGGATGTT
>SNQJ01S0242673.1:0-13383 GCA_010110895.2 Picea sitchensis
AAGAGACGCCCGTAATCCCACCAAAAATGCCCAAGATTAATGCATTCGCCCAAAATTACAGTGGTAATCAATACGCCCAACACAGTTGTGAAAAAAACGCCCTACACAGTACACAACGGAATATGATGGTTTTCTGACTATAATGAGGACAAATTCAACCAGTTCCAGAAATACGAACAATTCCCATTCTAGATAACCTCCCGCATGCAATGATAACTAATAAGAAAATTTACAGAATGCAGAGTTAGAGATTTTCAGACCATTACCAGATTACATCGATGGCAGATTCACAAACCCCAAAATATTTTGGGTTCAACATGCTCTTTAGAAAATTTCTCATAAACAAACCTCTGGCCCTATTGAGCTTATAATTGTCGCTAATTCAACCACTCTCGTGAGTGAATTTAATTTGAAAATCCATTTACTGATATGGGAAATTTTTTGAGGTAATATGAGCATGGGTTGTGATTCAAAGAGAGAATTTAAAAACCCACATCATAGTCAATGAAAGCCGTAGCGAACCCCAAGTCGCGGGTCGAACCGGCTCTGATACCATATGTAACGACCCCTTCGTTATGTCTATGAATATCGAAGTACAATAGGAATTTTTCTTTTTCTTTTTAACAAATAAGAAATTAACAACATCACCTAATTCATATCAATGCAAAAGCACATGACATCATAAATAAAGTGACACATGATAAGAATATAAACAAACTCTACAATATCATTGTGGAACGAAATTTCAAACTATAATGCCAACCAATCTCATCATACTATCACCAATAACATGAAATTGTCGAAAGTAAAAATGCATTGTACTTCACCAGTTAAAATCATACCATTGCCTTTCGCCTTCCTCGGACAACGTCCCGCGCTCTGTGCCGCGTCCCGCGCTCCGTGCCGTGTCCCGCTTGCCGACCGTAGAAAGATCACCGGTACCTCCCAGCCAACGCTAGGGGTACTCTTCTTCCCCCTTAGCCCCCCGAGCCGCAAAGGGGCCACACAAGAACCAGAGATAAACTAGCATCTCAGCTCACCTCAATGGCTGAGCTACCACTCCAATCACAACTGAGATATACCCAACTCCTCACAAGTAACCCGTCAAGCCACAATTCGGTAGCGTAACGTTACGCTAACCATTTTCCCCTTTCTTCCTTCCTTTCCCCTCCTTTTATAGAATTTTGAGACTGACCTGATTCATAAATCATGAATTAATTAATTTTTAATGACTAACCCTCTAACAGTCTCCGCCGTCCAAGTGTCACACATGCCTCTGGTTCTCCAAAATTAATTTCTTTTTAATTATTAAAAGACTCAATTCTCTCACTCCCCCTAAATCGCTCCTTAAATTACTCCTTAAATTACTCTTTAATCACCCCTTAAATTTCTCCTTAAATTTCTCCTTAATCACTCCTTAAATTACTCCTTAATTTACTCCTCAATTTTTAGTCTCTTTTATTCTATTATTTAATTCTCTCTTGTTATTTTTATTTTTGAACCCAAAAGATAAATGTGGTTTTTAATCTTTTCCATATATTTTTAATTTCCTAGCTTTTATACTCCCACATTTTTTAATAAATTTTATTTCTTCTTCATCATTTAAAAGCCATGGGTTTCACTTAATTTAATTCCCTCATTTCTTTTACCCCCTTTACTTTTAGGAAGACTTTAATTTACACCTAGGAGGGTTTTAGCTTACGCCCTAGGTTTATTTTTGAAGAATATTTTCTTAGGGCTTGTCAAATTTAACTTAGAGGTGTTTTAATTTAGGCTTTTGATTTGAGCAGGCGACAATTTAATTAAGAGTCGTTTAGAATTTTGCTCGGTGATTAAGGTCTTAGGGTCATCTAAAGTTGTCTCATCATCATCATCCATGCGGCGTGCCGCCAGGGGCCTTTTCGTTGCCTCAAAGGGTGCCACTCGACTCACTTCGTTACCTGGCGTTACTTATGAGGATGCACTACGTGCTACAAGGGTACCACTCGCTGATTTGTAATTCTTTCCGCGACGTGCCCCTCAAGATGCACCACATGCTCCAAAGGGTGCCGCCACTTTCGTGACAATGATTGGTAGAATCTACCAACCCACAGGTCAACACTCATGGTGAACTTGTAAGGGAGACCTAAGGGCTCTAAGGAATAAGGCCCCGACTTGTGCCCGCCCGCCAGAATCCATTGGTATGCGATTACGCCCTCACTGACGTCGATGGATCCCCTCGAACTAGGTAATCGTTAACCCTACGGTTGAATCGCGAGAAGGCGGCTTGTGATCTTCCCTCATGGCATCGTGGGTGCTCTCAAACTAGGTAATGGTTAACCTATAGTTGGAGGAGAACCCACCGGCGGAGTGCTAATAAGGTTGTAAGCGAGCTGTGACCTGACTCTCCCTCAATCTCTACGGAACTTCGTGTGGCCCCTTTACTCCATATGTAGTCTGGCGAATTGACTGCTTCTCGTCGACCGCATCTATCGACCATCATGTCGGGGATCATGTCACAACATATCGCCGATCTATAGCATATCATCAAAACCACACAATATGTTGTAAATGAAACAACTCAAAATAGCCCACTCCCTAACTCAAACCGGATTCCAAGGAAGTTCCACCGATGCATCTGCATCCCTCAAGGTCGAAACCCTACGCACACTTAGTAAAATCGAGTAAATAGCACCTGTCTATTTCAAAGTAGTAAAACATCATATCATCAATCATGGCGCATCATCATCAAGGTTAAGTAGTTCATCATCATAAAAATCCCGGATCACTTGCGAAAGGAGGAGTGTGTCCTCAAAGAATAAGTTTGTGGTGTGCGGGCCGGGATGTTACAAAGTGATACAATATTTTTTCAATGACAGAGCTACAAAACTAATTTAGCGTTGAGTTAATAGAATTCAAATGATAGGGCTGGCCCGAGTTTGGCAGTGATTAAATTCAAGTGATGGGAATGCAAATTGGTTGGAAGTGATAAATATTTTTCCAATGGGATCTACAAAGCGGTTGACAATGATGAAATATTTTTCAATTATATGAGCTGCAATTTTATTTGGCAGTGTAAAAGTCTTAGTTCTAGAATTGCAACCATTTCAACAATGGAAACATCACCTAAGAAAAATTGAATTGTAGTCTACCTCTACAACAGTTTCTTTAAGAGCTAAGTTTTTGGATCTCCAACTTTGTAGTGTCCCAAGAATTTCACATTTAAAAATGCGATTCAAATTTAAAATTGCAGCTTCTCTTACAAAAAAATTTGAAAGGAGTTTACAAGTCAGATATCACACAATGAAATTTATGAACACCACCGATTTTTCCCAGTGACTCAACGAGCTCAAATTTTCAGATGAGTATCGACTAGACAACAATCCTACATGTTCTAGTTATAGAATTCATTTAATTTTTACAATGATCTATATCACAATTTGTTTGGAATACAAATTTATTTTCTTATAAATCTACAACGTCTCCAAAATATTCTAAAATTTTGATCATAACTAGATGCTATAACCTGACCAAATATAACTTCATGATTGAATTAATTTAACAATCAATGAATAATTAACATTAGAACTCGATCTCCCCGGATGGGGTGACGCGGAGACCTTAATGTGGTGCCATCGCGAGGGTGAGCAGGAATGACATTAATGCATCCAACTGGATCCCGCATCACCTGGGACCATGTCGGCATGGCGGAAGAGCATTCAAGCGATGAGGCCCCTCATGCAAGGGAAGGAATTCCCACCATCAGCGCACTATCAGCGGACTTTGTGGCTATGGTGATTGTTTCTTTTCGCTCATTATTAAACCCGTTGAACAAGAGCGATTCGGCTCTTAGAGGCCTCAAGCTCCAGCGGCGGTGCGGCGACCTACGTCCCCTCCTTTGGAGTAGTGGCAACGCAGCGACCTACATTTAACACTCGCGGGAGTAGTCTTGAGCGTCGATAAAGAACCAGACGATTCATGGACCCCACCATTACCGGCGAGGAAACCGAGGGGCTACTGGTATGGCGAGTCTTGGTAGCAGGAAAGGATAACTTTGAAATCCATGGCGATGGCGGCAAAGAGAAGAAGAGCGGACCCGCATACACCTCAATGGCGTATGTGGAGTGTCATCTCGAAAAGGAGGTTGGAAAACCCTCGAGCACGCACCACGCTTGTAGTGGAAAATTGGAATCAGAGCGCTTCGAACTTTGGCCGGATGGCAAACCATAGCCTACAAGTAGTATGCTTTCGACCCTCATGCAACCAGCTCGAGGCCTTACTCCCCACACTACATGGAATGGGAGGTTCCTCCCGAACCACCACCAAGGAAGTGTGGGGAAACACATCTGCGACAATGGCACAAGAGTAAAGTAAAGAGGCGGCCACCCGCGAAGGGAATTAATGGACGACCATGCGCTGGGAGAAACCACCCGATTATTTGGGGATACCTCAATCGTCTTGAGGATGGGGAATATCTTTGGAAGACGAGGATCTTCCACCTTGCTTTCGAATGGATCAGAGACTTGACATGTTTTTTGCGGCACATTCCAGAACTCAACCAAAGAAACAATGTCTGACTTACGCGCGAGCTTATTCGTTCCCAACAAGATGGAGACAATCCGAGGACGAGGACAAGCATCCCGATTCATAGGTTACATAATGTTTAGAACTAGACTTTTTTTTTGTTGCTATAATTTAGGCCTTGAGATAGCTAGCTACCGGTATTTCTTAGAACTAGTCAGGATAACCAGTTTCATGCTTTCATGGCCCCATTCCTGGTTTCCTTTGGGCAGGATGTAGCACCATCAATTTTGTCAATTTTGTTAATTACATGGTGGGTGACAAATGGGCCGGGGATACCCGACTGTCGGTTTCTGCTCATGCGGGACAGGTGGCATCCTGCTTGACTTATGTATTTTGTTTATGGTAATAAAATAGGCTCCACCTTTTTACCCAAAAAAAACATTAGAACTTCGATCAATCTCGGAGACCAAGGAAACCGTACATTTTGGGGATTATAATTTATTGACAACAATCAACAATTTACAAATTTGCATCCAATTTTCTTAACAGTAATTACAAAATTTCGTTCCTAGAATTGAACAACTAAATACAAAGACTATGGAAATAAAAATAAAATCAGGATCAAATCAATTGAAAGAAACAATGAAATTGTGTATCAGTGTTCGCGATTTTGAAAGACAACAATCACTTGTAGATCGAGATTGATAAGTTATCTTACATGACTACATAAAAGTAGTTTCTATCTTCATCTAAAATGCAAAGATTGACAATCTATCATTATGTTATTGACTAAAATTTTGCAAATACCCAAACGAATTTTTAATGCGAAAAGTAATAGATTGACATAGAAAAACAAATTCTCTAAAATAATATCTCGTAATTGATGTGGAAGTAATCATAGAAGAGTAAGTAGTTTGAACTTGTAAAAATTTAAATGCAACATTCAATTAATGTTGAGCGAGAAAAATAATTTTTTAAAGAAAATCTAGGAATCAAAATTTGGGTTGTAAAATGATTGTGATGTAATTGAACAATTGAGGTGAACTTCGCTTGGAAAAAATTACAGTGAACAACCTCAACATCAAAGTCTAAAAATTGATACTTAAAGAAATCAAATTCTAGGTTGTATATTCAATTGGCAGTGAAAGAGGAACTTTAATATTCCTGGGTTGCAATAAATTGGTCGTATTCACAAGAGGTACAACTTTTTTTGGTTCATGCCATTTAATTTGGTAGCGAATTACATATTTTAATTTCACAAGAAATACAAAATTTGGGACGATTAGAGATGAATTCCATATTCAGAATTTAAAGAGAAATATAATTATTTTCTTCAGAAATGTAAATGTCTAGAAGGGATCCATATAAATTTATAAATTCAGAATTTCGTAATTCTAATTGGCCGATTGAACAAAAAAATTCTAAATTAGGAGTTTGTAAAATAAAAAGAAAGCTACCCACCTAATTTCTAATTACAATTTACTCTCATTACAATTACAATTTCAAAAATAAAATACCACAACTATTGAATATGGATAGTTTAGGAAATCCTCCAAGGCCTTTCGCTTCTTCTTTGTTCTCACTTTCTAATCACAAAACTTCATTGGTACCTCCAGTAATTCTAGAGATTTTCTTCTTTCCCACTTAGTTTACCCACGATCCACAAGAGAGTTACACCACAGGAAACCAACAAACAATAGTTCCAAGACTTGTCTACATACTGAATTAGATGTTCCATTCCTTCTACAAGCTTGGTATCCCAAATCTCACAGAATTAAGGGTACAATCAAAACCATTTCGGCATCATCACTTTTCCAAGAATAAGTGTGTTCATTTTCCCTTCTTCGCCATTTGTTTTTTAGAAATTTATCCACACAAATAATTAACTTTTTAATTAATTTAATTGAAGTGATTATCACTTCACATTTGTCCACGGTTCCCAAGTTGCACAAGTAGAGGTACCATTTTTTATTTTATTTAAAAGGCTATTTTCCTCACATTTCCCCAATGTGTTCCCATTTTAACTTGGTTTCCCCTTTGTTTCCCCAATTTACAGTTTACTTGAGTGTCTCTTGCTATATCTTAGTTCCAAGGTTGGTTATGGTCTTCTTCTAGTTGGAAGTGGTGGTATCCTAGACTCTAAGATACCATTCTGTAATATTACACCACCTCTTCTCTCATATTTTATTTCTTTCTATTTTAGAAATCCCTTTTAATATTTTCATGCAGGACATGTGCATTCTATTGAATGTTTATATTTTTTTCTAACTCTTTCCTTAAATTGATTTATCTCAATTATTTTAATGTATTTAATATTTTTATTTAGTCCCTTAACTAAGCTTAGACTTAGGCTTAGTCTTAGAATTAGGCTTATACTTTTTATTGGAATTTATAATTAATAAATTCATTATTGGATAATTATTTTACATTTGACAAGGACTAATAAATTCCATGTTTTCTATCACACCTAGATTTATCAATTCAAGTTTTTAATTGCATAGCGTTCTCTTCAAGATGCACCTACGTGTTTCCCAAAGGTGCCCTTGGCTGACTAGTTTGGAACTGTTAGACCATGGAATCAACACTCCCTCAGGTCAACCTTGTGAGGAATGAAGGGGCTACTCTGAATAGGACTTTGCTTTGTATTGCACCTCTTTAGGAAATATTTGTGAAGCTGTGTGATTACGCCCTCATGACATCGTGGATCTTTAAAACTAGGTAATCATTAACCTATAGTTCCAGCCATGGCGTGAGTGCTAGTAGACCGTGGCAGGGCACTGCACACCTCTCCCTCAATTTTTGGTTTATGTGCATGGCCCCTCCACTCCTTATGTGTGAGTCGAATTAGCAAGCATGGTCAAGCCTATATCCAATGACAAATTTTTTTGTCATTATATACATAATCATCTTGGAAATAAATCATCTATCACGTATATGCATAAATTAAATACTCAAATGAATACAATCCATTCCATGACTCAATCGAGTCAAGGAGATCCATCGATTCCATAGCATCCATAACTTGTCATGTGCCTGCACACTTAGTAAAAATCATCAATAGCATATGCTAATATATACATCAATATAAAAATAATTCACAACACAATATCATCATCATATGTAACCCATAATCGAAACTAAATCATAATATATCATATGCTTTGGATCCTTGCACCCAAATTGATGCTCAAAGAATATGTAGATAAAAGTGTTCTCGATAGAGAAGGATGTTACAACACTACTCCAAGTGGCCTTTCCCACTGTAACTCTTACTCTATTCTTTCTTTAAGTGGTTAGAATGTTCCTTTGAACTCATTTCTATTGGCGTTCTCGATAAGATTTTTCTTCACTTCAGAAAAACTTGACTATGTTGAGGAAATACGTTACATAGGGTTCCCTTTTAATTTTTTGGTCTGGTTTCTTTCTCCAAAGTTGGATTATGTGGTGTCTGAGAGGGGGTGAATCGATTATCAAGGTACAATTACAAAAAAAATTCCAACTTATACTTAAACCATTCAATTATATCAATGAGAAATGAACAATGGTATAAGAGTTACACCAATACACCACAATACACCATGCACAATATATATGAGAAATAATCAATAGTTTTTGTTCAAGGGAAGTAATGACTTTAAAAGGTAGCTTCACAGCTAAAAGTAAGGGAGGGATAAACCTCCAAGAGGAAGATACAATCCTCAATATAAAGAGATCTGAACTCTCTATCACTTTCCCCTTCCTTCCACCCAAAAAGAATATATATGAGATAATAAACTTTATTCAATTCTAGATGCAATTGAGGAGAGATAGAGCTTATGCATGACATGCCCCACAGCTCAATGTAACATCCTAATTCACAAAACTAGCACCTGAGAAACTAAAGTCCAGTACTAGCCTTCTAATGGAAGTGGGTACACCACTGCATTTAAGGTCCATTATGAAAAAGTTATGAAACTGTTTTACCCGGAACACCCTGTTTTTTTGACTAGTTTAGGGACTAGCCACAAAACCCTATATTCCACTGAGTATATCTCCATAATTATAAGCAGAATCAAGAGATGAAAATTTTACAGGAGGTACCTTGATATGTATATTCTCTCACTACCATGAGATTTCACCATCTATATGAATCGTTCTAGAAAATTATGGCAAAATGGTGAAATTACCTGAAAATAACATACCTTAGAACCCATCACCAAAGACTTCATCCTCCCTTGAAATCCGACCTTCTTTTACTTCTTCTTCTCCTCTGAAATTCGGCTTGTATCAAATGAATGTATAATGATGTTTATTTATACCATTTATGTCACTTCCTTTTAACATTAGGGCCGACCTGACACTTTCTCATTTGTAATTCTTTTCTTTAATTGTCTTCAGTTCCTACATGTACAATTCACTTTTGTCATCTTCAAAATTCATTTCTCCTCATGCTTGAGGAGATCCGCATTGGTGGTCACCACATGTGAAGAGAATGATGTATACTATCCATCCATAGGTGTTGTATCTACATGTGCATTTTCCTTCATGTCCAAATAACTTCATCAATCTTGGCTAGTTAAAACCCATGACTAGGGTTGACATCAATGACAACAACCAATCTTCCAACAATCTCCCCTTTGTCATTGGTGGCAACCTTTCATGCTCCCCTATCCATCATGAGTCCCAATTTCTCTCCCAGCGGTAGCATCAATGGCAAGGTGTAATCTCCCCCTGGTTTAATGGAGAAAGGTAACCTTCTTCTTTGGAGTGCTCCCCCTAAACATGTGGCACTCAATAATACTTCATCCTTATTTTTTGGTCTTTGGGCCACGTTTTCTTCCTTAGAATCCTTTTGTGGCTTACGTCTTCTCTCTCTTCTTCATGTGTCACAGGATGTATATGTTTTTAGGTCTTCTTGTTGTAGTTGCAATAATCTTCACGAGTTATTTTCTCGATTTTACATTTTAGGAATCAAGCATTAAGAGTGTATCCTTGATCACACATTTTACTAACAACTTGGTGATTATGGACTAAAGGTCTTCAACCAGGTAGAACATTCTTTGCTTTTACATTTTCTTCAAGATCTACTACACCTTCTCCAAGTATTTTTGGTAGATGAGTCATCTCCATTAACATTACCACCCTTTCTCTTCAAAGTACGATATGAATTTGTCTTGATCCCAGGTCATGTGTGAAAAGAACATCCACGTCTATGTACCATTCATCTTCTTCTTTACATTTTTCGGTGGTCAATGCTATTCGACAATCTTCATTGTTTGGAATCTCTTTCCCTTCTCCATGCTGTGGTTGGAATAGACACATCTTCATTCATGTATATCTGCAATATAGGTGCTTTGTGACCAAGATAATTGCATTTTGTAGCTTATACAATATTTTTTGTCCATCAATGGTTAAAATGGATTATAACTTCTATTAACAAATCGATTATTCCCATATCTTCTATTTACACCATTCATGTTTCTTGTGTATTTGTTCCCTTTCTGATTAGCAATTCATTACCTTATGTCCAAAATTTTTGCAAATTATAACAATGACCAGAAAGAAATTTTGATACCTAGAAGCAAGTGACCTTCTTTGTGATGTAGTCCATTTGGGTTCTTGATATATTCTTCTATAGTTTCTTCATGCGATTGGAGCTTCTTTGATTTCTGAAGGTGGAGGTCTTCTTGGATATTCATCTCTTTTGTAATCATTCCTTCTTTGGGTGATCACGGTCACTTCTCATCAGCGTAGTAGCTCTTTCTTCAACTTGCTTGTTATTTGCATCTTCTTTTCTTATTGCGTGGATATTATTATTGTTAAGTCTTTTGGCACTGGGGAGTTTCTTAAGCTCTTCCTCAATTAAGGACAACTTCTTGTTCAGGTTTCCTCACAATCTTCTTCTTTCTTTATCCATTTGGACCTTCTTTACTTTTGCTATTCTTCTTGCTTTAACTGGTAGAGTTTTCAAGGGAAATGGTTTCTTCTCTCGGTTCACGAAAGTCTTCTAATTGTTTCTTTAAACACAATTTGTCTTCACAACTAACCAATTCCTTCTTAGTTTTCTTTAGGTGTCTTTGAGCTTTGTATTTTCAATCTCAACATTAGCTTCGATTGTTTAAGATTCTCATCTTCTTGTTGAATAATTTTTTTCTTTATGATTTTCTTCTTCTTCATTTGGACATTTCAATACTTCGATTGTCACTTCTTTCAATCCTTGGATGGGGACATTCAAATTCAACATGACCCTATTCCTTCACAATTGAAGCAAAATAAGCAAACCTCTATTTTCTTCTTTGAAATCTGAGATGTTGTAATCATCTTCAACTTCTTCTTCTAATACAACAAAACTTCTTCCCTTGCATAGAGTTATTGTAGCTTGTCCCAAAGATATTTTCTTGATACACATGATCCCATATGGTTTTCATAGAATGCAATCCATCTAGGATGGTATCTGTAGTCTGGTTATTTGTTCCTTTTGCTTCCTTACATTTTAGGTCTTTGGTTTCTTGAGAGCATTGTATCTTGGAAACAAGCTGAGATCCAAACATCTGCCCCAAGAGCTTTCAAGTAAGTTTCCATTCTATTTTTCAGTATTCAAAATTCCTTCCATCAAATGGTGGAATCCCATTTGGAATGTTTCCTTCATTTCTTCATAGGATCTTCCTTCCGGTGGTTAAAAAGCATCTTGAGGTAACAGCTCTGATACCAGTTGTTGATCTGGGAGGGGGTGAATGGAATTATCAAAAGTACACAATTTCTAAAAAATTTTTTTACAACTTATACTTAAACCATATTCAATTATATCCAATGATAGAGAATGAACAATAGTATAAGGTTACACCAATACACCACAAAAAACCACAATACACCATGCACAAAATATCAGAAATAATCAATAGTTGTTGTTTAAGGGAAGTAATGACTACCAAAGGTAGCTCTGACTTCAAAATGTAAAGGGAGGGATAAACCTCAAAGGGAAGATACAATCCTCAATATAAAGAGATCTGGAACTCTGTCCTTGCCCTTCCTTCCACCCAAAGAATATATGAGAGATAATAAAACTTTATTCAATTCTGATGCATTTTAGAGACCAGAGCTTGTCTGACATTCCCAGCTCAATATTTAACATATGATTCTGAAACTTCCTTTACAAGAGCACACACAGTCCATTACTCTTTTCCAATGCAAATTGGTCCCACGGCGAGTTGGATTCTGTAAGAAAAAGTTATGACTATTTTACCCGGAACACCTGTTTTTGATTAGTTTAGAATTTGGTCACAAACCCTATATTCCACAGAGCATATCTCCATAATTATAGAGAATCAAGGCTAGAAATTTTTACCAAGGGTACCTTGGTATATCTTCTCAATACCATACTTAATTTCTAGTATGAATCATTATAGAAAAAGTTATAGCAAAAATGGTAGAATGACCTGAAAATAACATACCTTAGAACCACATCACCAAAGACTTCATCCTCCCTTGAAATCCGGCCTTCTTTTACTTCTTTTTCTCTCTGGGGGAATTCGACTTGTATCAAAATGGTGTATAATGATGTTTATTTATACCATTTATGTCCACTTCCTTTTAACATTAGGGCTGACATGCTTTCTTATTTTGTAATTCTTTTCTTTAATTGTCTTGAGGGCCTACGTATTGTATGAATTCACTTTATCATCTTCAAAATTCATTTCTCCCCAACCAAGAGGATGCAGTGGCGATACCACATACCACGAGGAAGAGCATAGTGTATACTATCCATCCATGGGTGAAAGAGCATGATGTATACTATCCATCCATGGGTGTTGTATCTACATGTTCATTTTCCTTCATGTCCAAATAACTTCATCAATCTTGTGGTCCAAAACCCATGACTAGGGTTGACATCAATGACAACAACCAATCTTCCAACAGAAACAACCCCTCTGTTACAACTAGGAAAAGTGAAGTGCAAATCATAAATATTTTTTTGTGCATTACATAATTAATGTCAACACATAATTCATAGAAACACATAATCAACATGACATCATAATTAAAATCATTACAAGCAACATGTCATCAAAACAAATAACTACAAAAATCTAATGCATTAATCATAATTAACAATGAAACATGTTCAACACATAAATGTAAATAGCGACGCAGTTCAACAAATGACAGAAAAATGAAGTAAAATATAAATAATGATCAAACGGACATTGAATATCAAATAACTACCTGCCCAACCTAACCTACAAGGTTAGGACCTCCAGAAGACATGAGCAACGCTCAACCGAGGATTCATCCCTTTTGACGACTTAAGGTCTCAGGGTTGGCGACTGTTCTGAGGAACAAGGAGGTGTCTAAATACTACTAATCCAATAACAACTCATAACTCTAGTCTATATTATCAGTCATACACTAACATTTTCACATGGTGAAAGAGAAATCTAACTACTAAAAAATCATACATCAACTTTATTTAATGGCGCAAGAGTAAACAAATTCTAAAAAAATCACAGATCCACATAATTATTAGCACATGAGTAATCATAAACTTTATTTTCAAGGTGAAAAGGTAATCATCAATTCTATCTACATGGCGCAAGTAATCTAATAAATAAACCAATCATACATCACATTAAATTCATGGTGCAAGAAAATCTATCTACTCAATCAAACATACATCACATCATTTTAGTGGACCAACATGATATTCTACTAAACTTTATCATTTTCAACAAACAATGTGTGTAAGGTAGTGAAAGGATAATTCATAAAAATAAAAGAATCAAGGGTGCAATTAGTGTACATACCATTAGAATGTCTTATCCTAATTGAGACATTATATTAGTGATCCTACACATTTTATTGACATGAGTTCCTTGCAGGTATCAGATGAGGGGGCGCTCATGG
>SNQJ01S0242675.1:0-13383 GCA_010110895.2 Picea sitchensis
ATGAATGAAATAATGCACACATGGTAAAAAATATGTATGACATGAAAAATAAGAAGGATGAAAGTCAAGAATAAATACAAAAATCCATGAAGGAATTGAAAAACTCCTTATCTTCCATGATATTTAATGCTTTAGATGAGAGACTCTCTAAAGGATATATAAAAATTCAAGGAAATAAAGAAAATAAAGTTAGTATTCTCGTTGAACAACCTGTCAATAATAAGCAATTTTCTAGTGGATTTAACTCTAATAATGGAGTTAACTATGGTGGGGGTCATAAATTCAACCTTCCCAAGATTGAATTAAATAATTTTGATGGAACATAGGTCTTTACATGGGTGAACCAAATAGCGAAATATTTTGAATTGCATAATATTATGGATGATAAGAAAAAGATTCACATAACAACCTTGAACTTTGAGATAAAACCATATCAATGGTATCAATGGGTGGTTAAAAGGAAGCCCCCTCTTTATCATTATACTAGGGGTTTATTTACAAGAGACTTAGAAGCACAATATGGGAAAGTGTGGGAACATGACTACTTAAATCAATTGACAAGAATCAACCACTTAGGTGATATTGAAGATTATAACTTATAATTTAAAGTATTGGGCACGAGGGTGGATGACATAAGTGATGAAAAATTGTTGGAAGCTTACATGGGTGGATTAAAACAAGACATTAAACATGATTTTTTCTTACGACATCCCACAAAAATTATGGAAGCTATGCAATTTTCTCGTCATATTCAAGCCAAAAATAAGGCTACACACGTCTACCTTTGGAGAAAACACAATAATTATTGATAATTTTTGGGTTCATAATACAAGCGTACCTCAATCGAAAATGTTCACACCTCAAAAAATGGATGAAATAAGAGGAAACTGACTATGTTTCAATTGTGACAATAAGTGCAGTAAGGGGAATACATGTGGTGAGAAGCAATTATTCTACATAAACTGTGAAGAAGAAGAATATCAGGAATTGGAATTGCCAAAAGCTCAAAATATAGAAGAGACTAATCAAGCTATACCTTTTCATTAATTGGATGGAATAAGTACTCCACAAACTCTCAAGATACAAGGATACATCAGAAAAAAAAAAAGTAACAATATTGATTGATTCTGGTAGTACCCATAATTTCATCAATTATAAATTATCAAAATATCTCAATTGCTTTGTATATCCTTCACGAGCGATTCAAGTAATGATTGTATATGGAGGTATCATAAATTGTTTAGGAAAATGCCATAGTATTAATCTCAACATGGGGGAGTATTTTTTGGATAAACCCATGATTTCCATCTAAATGGGACGTGTTGATGTTGTATTAGGGGTCTAATTGTTACAATCATTGGGAACAATGGTCATTAATTTTAAATATATTTTCATGAGAGTTTCCTCAAATTGAAAGGAAATTGAGCTTAGAGGTATCCAAGGGAGACCCTATAAAGTGATAATCTCTAATAACATGACAAAATTACTCAAAAAGGGACACCATGGCATTGTTGCACAATTGTTATAACTTGATTCTCAAACATCTATATCCTCTGCTCCATTAGACCTCCAAATAGTTATCGACAATCACCAAGGTATTTGATGAAATGCCTAAGGGTATTCCACCTGCTCGAGATCAGAACCATGCTATTCATTTGTAACTAGGAAGTGTACCACCTAACATTAGGCCTTACATGTATCCATATACACAGAAGAGTGATATTGAGCACATGATATAGGAAATGTTAGAGGTCAACATCATTCAACCTAGAAAAAAATTCTTGTCTTCATGAGTGGTTATGGTTACAAAAGATTATGGTTCATGGAGTATGATTCTAGGTTATAGATGAATCAACAAAATGACCATCAAAGACAAGTTTCCCATTCTAGTCATTAATGAATTATTAGATGAATTGCATGGAGAAAAATTGTTTACTAAGACGGATCTTCATTTGAGATATCATCAAATCAAAATGAGGCATGAAGACATTCCTAAAACAACTTTTAGATCACATGAATTTCATTGTGAGTTTTTGGTTATTCTGTTTGGATTTACTAATGCACCTTCAAAATTTCAAATATTGATGAATTCTATTTTCAAGCACTTGCTTAGAAAAGTTTTGTTAGTATTTTTTGATGAGTCCATACTAATCTACAACAATTCTTCGAAAGAGCATATACAACGTATTGACAAAGTATTACAACTATTGGAAGAGCAACAACCTCATTCAAATACTTCCAAGTGTACCTTTGGGGTTTAAAAAATGGAATATTTGGGTCATGTTGTATCTTAGGAAGTTGTAAAAGTAAAACCTACTTAAATTAAATCTACGAGGGAACCATCGATTATCAAAACCTTGAAGAAAATTAGAGGATTCTTAGGGTTAATAGGATATTATTGAAACATTGTCAATAATTATGTTCAAATAGGAGCACCTATAACAACGTTATTAAATAAGGATACATTTTCTTGGAATAAATAAGAAACCAAAGTTTTTGAAAATCTTAAGGAGGTTATGTTTACTACTCGCGTCCTAGCCACATCAGACTTTACACAAATTTTTATTGTGGAGTGATGCTTCAAGCCATGGAATTGGTGCAATTTTACTACAAGAATGAAGGCCCCTTGCCTCCAACTTAAAGGAAGAAACTTATTCAAACCCATTTATGAAAAATAAATGTTAGTCATACTACATGTAATTCAAAAATGGTGTCATTACCTAATAGGAAGCCACTTCAAAGTAAAGAAAAATCATGACAGTTTGAAGTACTTCTTGGAGCAACAATTATATATAGAAGAGAAACAAAAATGGGTTGCAAATATGCTAGTTTACAGCTTTGAAATTTTCTACAAAAAAGGAAAACATAATGTTCTCGAAGATGCCCTTTCAAGGAAAGAAGAAGAAACAAAAGGTTCACTATGTATTGTTTCTATTTGACAATGTTATTGGGTGGAAGAAGCAAGGATATAATGGAAGCAAGATAAAGAGGCATGAAAGATCATTGAACTACATGAGGACTCTCGTTCATTAGATAATTTTGTATGGAAGAATGATTTTCTATGGTATCATAATTGTCAATATTTATGTAAGAATTACCAATACAAATATAATGTCCTTTTGGAATTGCACACTTCTCCTCTAGGAGGAAATTTATCATTCTTGAAAACATACCACGGGATCAAGAAGATTTTTTTCTGGGAAGGTCTTAAAATTGATGTTCAAAATTTCGTTTTTGACTGTTTAGTCTACCAACAGAATAAAGGAGAAACCATCAAGACATCATATCTCCTACAACCATTAGATATACCAAGTCAATTTTGGGAACAAGTTTCAATGGATTTTATTACAAGTTTACCCAAATTCAAATGAAAGATTGTCATCATGGTAGTAGTAGATCTGTTGGAAATATTGTTGTCATTGATGTCACAGATAGGGGAAACCAACATATGTCAAAGATAAATATTACAAGTCTACAAATGTCCAAGATAAATATTGCAAGATGGACATTGTTTAAACATTTACTTTTGGATTTTTKATGATCATTTTGGATACCCTATATTTGAAGGAATATTTACCCTACATACCTAGCTCAAATGGGAGCAAAATTTATGTGGTTGGAAATATTATTTAGAAACCTTTTCGGTTCTATGTGCAATGAGTCATTGCGCAGGAATGTCATACCAAATAAGTGTGCATATTTTATAATGTATCACGCACATGTGTACGTGAACAAGGATGACACACCAAAAGAATAGTGTGCACATCCTAGATTGAGTGCACACTATATTGAGTGCGCGATATTGAGGATAGAGAGACTTTGTATATATGCTTTTGTTTTATATGCCATTGAGACAAGTTATTATTGGCCATAATGCTTATATTATTATTAGGTTGGAGAGCCAGATGCTAAAATTTCCAGTGAGCCATCATTTTAATATTTAATCACGTGAAAATATTAATGAAAACACATCATCATTGCAGACCAACCATGTAAAAGAGTATGGGGGGATAAACTCCACTAGGTAGGTAAAAGGGGGATATGAGGGGCTTAAGCCAACAAGTAATATTATATTAATATTCTTTAAAATTATAAAGTATGGATATGAATATATCCTAAGTTTTTAAAGTTGGGGAGTTGGGAGTTCCTTGAGTGCCATGTGTAATAAAAGGAACATGAATATATAAGAGAGAGACTCAGTGTATTGGTGGGGAGAGGGGGTTAATAATTCATTCATGATGCTTCCCATCCCCTCATGGATGCTACCATTCACACATGTACCTAGTTTTGTTGCAGGTTTAAGAGGCAGGTTGTTAGGAGACATTATTGGTGGTGAGGTTTAATGGCTGCAGTGAGTAGTTTTATTTGGGTGAGAAACTACTCGAAATTATTCCCTCGTGCACTGGGAAATAGCTACAGGGATATCATGACTCTGTATGACATGTTGTTGAAGCATCAAAAGGAAATTGGGGAAGATGAGTGACTATTGAGAAGAAGGGGCACACTACGTGGTGGGACATGTGGGGAATGTGAGACTATAGGCTAGTTGTAGCAGTTGGGATTATGGGTGAGAAATTATGGAGATTATCAGACCTTATACTGGATTATTATTTCCTATGTTCTAGTAGAGTTTATCCCCACCTTGAGGGTGCCTCATTACTAATATGGCAGTAGTAATTCTATGTTTGGGAGGAATGTGGAAGGTTTGCATGGGTTAGTGTTTATTTCATGAGATAGAAGTGTCTTTCATGTACTTATTTTATTTACTGTGTGTATAATTATGTCTTCTTCTATGGAATCTCTATGATAATGGTGCTGAAATTATTATTATTGTTATTCCTCTCAACTTTGTTCATATGCAAAACATTTCAATAATTTAACTGTGTGTTAATTTAGGAATTATTGTGTTAATATTTATGCATTTTCTTCATGGGTTTTTCCTACGTATGTTGCATACATATTTACCGTTTTATTTCTATGAATCTATGCATTTTGAGTATTTTTATGGTTAAATTAGTATCAAAGTCAAAATTTTAAGTGGCATATACCAACAGGTGGTTGGGGATGTCCAGTGGTATCAAACATTTTGAGTTGTTGGTAATGGGGTCATTACATGTAATTCCAACTAACTCTTTAGGAATGACAAGATATGAATTTTTTCATTTGATAACCCAACTAGAAAATTAAGTTCAGTTCATCTAGTCTTTACAAGTTAGCCCTGAAAGTGGGGACAAAATTATAAAAAAAATATATATCGTGCATTTGTAAAATTACTCAAACAGAGATCAATTACGAGCTAAAAAGCGTGATATGGGGTAGCTAAAGGTGTTTGGGAATTGTATTTTTGGATCTAAAGGTTGAAGATAGATCCTAAGGTATTTTAGTTGGAGCTCTTTCACATTTCTCAAGGTGCACTATTTTGATGTTATGTTGTTTTCATCACTATGATGCTTCCCGATGCATTATTTTGATGTTGTGATGTTGTTGTGTGTGCTATTATGAGGTTGTGATTTTTTAAATCCGAGGAGATTATATTAGGGAATGATGCCATGAGGCTGGCTAGGGAATGGAGGATACATGTGACTAGGGTTTGAAGGAGTGTATGTGGAACGAAGGATGTAGGTGAAGTTAAGAGTAATCTTTGTATGGAGATATTGGATTGGTGACTACACATATCTTATTGAGTACTTTCAGGGTGAGGGGATTGGTGTCTCCAATGAGTTTGAGGGTCTACTACAAAATATTGTAATAGTAGGTTGGTGCCTACATGTACTATTAGTGTAATGTACCCCAAACTTACCAATAAACAAAAAATTGATAGGTGTATTAATACTTCTTTACTCTGATATACTTAAATGTTTTAAACCTGTAATCATTGTTATCGAAATAAGATGTATACTTACTCATAGATACAACAGACTAAAACAAGGTCGATAGCCTTCTCATGAAGTCATGCTTATTAAATTAGAATTGTTAAGCCCTAATATTGGCTCAACACATAATTGGGGTATAATACATTAATGTGTTATTTTATTTATGTCTCCTTTATTCCATTGGTTTTCAATTATACCTCCTAGTCTCCTATATACCAGGAGACATTTTTCATTGGAGATCATCTTGTACTTGAACATTTGTGTGGGGTAGAAGGAGGTTTCCCCCTAGAAGAAGCTTATTATCTAAAATTATCTATTTTCAAGGTTATTTGAGTACTTTTCTAGAGGTTTTTTATATGCTATATTGATATTTGGTTCTTAACATATGGTGCTCCAGAGGCTCAAGGTATTGGGGTTTCGTTGCTTCATCTGAGACACCATGGAATTTATCTATAATTTTTTCTGATGTTTAGAAGGAATGGTTGGAGGATATTTATTAGATGGATCAAGGTATGTTGGGTTAAAATTTTTAGCTCTGAGGCCTTATACTTTGGAGATACATCTTGTTCAAAGATAGGGTTATAGAATCATCTACAGACTAAGTCTGATTCTGAGAAATTTTAAATTTTATCTTAACATTTGGTCCCCTGAACTCTAAAGGATATTCATAGAAATTAGTAGGAAGGGTATCTTTGGTAAAAATTTCATCTTACGTGTCATCTTACATTTGTAGATACACCTATGGAAGATATGGTATCTGAATAGTCTCATTATTTAATTATCAAGAAGGTTTTCTAGGTAAAACAATCATAACTTCTTCTAGAGTATCAAATTAGGTGAGACTAGTTTCATTGGATATTGGGCAAGATGTAGTATTTATGGTACAAGTTTCAAAATTTTATATCAATTATTGTGTGTGGGAACACTATACAAGTGATATCTCTTGGAAAGGCCAAAATTAGCAAGTTGTGGGAAGTTATATAATTCCCTTGGCACATCCAATTTAGATTAGACCTATGGCATTGTAGAGAAGAAATATCAGAGAACTTCATAAAATAAAGTTCCATACCGAGAAGAAGGCCCTAAACTTGGGAGATACAACAAAAAAAAAAAAAAAAAAAAAAAAAAAAAAAAAAAAAAAAAAAGGTTTAAAAGTGATACTTGGCCAACATTCCACCAAAGGGAACTTCTACACCAAATAAGCCTCGAGAGAAATCCTACTTGGACTCTTAGAGGTGAAGAGATTAGTAGGAGTTGTAAATGATTCCTAAAAAGATAGTAACAAAATATGAACTACAAGAGATGGAAGGTAAGTTGGAGCCAAATATGGATGGTTTAAAGAGGATATCATGGAAGTATTAAAATTTACGTGGAGATTCTTGAAAGTGAAAATGCATCCATGAAATTCATGATAGGGACACAAGGAAGGTTAATCAAGAATGGATAAACTCCAAGTTTGAGGTTCGAGAGACCAACCACATTCCTAAGATCGATATGAGAGTTCTATAAGCAGGGACCCAATCCATGGATACTTCCGGGTTGAGACAATTCTTTGATCTACATAAGTGCCACATATACAAAAGGTGGGAATTGCTTATTTATATTTAGAACCCAATCAATTTGTATGGTATCGATGGATTTGTTCTCTCAAATCACTCATCACTTGAACAAAGCCATCGATACCAATTTTCACGGAAGAAATGATGCTTCCTATGAATATACAAGAACCAATACCTTCTTTATCAATTGATAAATCTCAAGCAAAGGGTTGATTCACAGGAGCACATTGAGAACTTCCAAAGTTGAATATAAAGGTAAACGATATTCGAGATGAGCATGTCGATGTGTATTCATAGGAACTTTAAAAGGATAACATTCAACATGAGTGCAGCCTTTGGGAACCCAAACCATTTGAGAATGCATTTAAGGTGGAAAAGAAATGTTGAAGGTAAAAGTATGGCCATGGCTACTAGAAGGGATGATACAACATCCTATAGAGAACAATGCTCCTTCTTCTAAAACCTGTCAGCCTACAGTATTTGACACCTCAACAATTGGAGGAAAGAAAACAAAAGGTTTATGCTTTAATTGTGACAACAAAGAGTTACAGTAGGGACATAAGTGTAGTGAGAGAAATTATTCTACATAGATTGTGAAGAGAGGAAAGAAGAGAAAGAACCATCTCAAAGGTTAAGAAAGCGTAGAAGCAATTTAGATGCGAGAGTTGTCCCATGATATCATGTAATGCATTGGATGGAATTAGCACTCCTCAAACCACCTCAATGTCGAAGGATACATCAAAAGAAAAGGTAATACTCTGATTGATTGGGTACTCATAATTTCATTCACTATAATTAATAAAATCTCTGTTAGCTGTATATCCAGTGTCAGAGTTTGAAGTAATGATTGCGGATGGAGGAGCTATCAATTGCTAAGGAAAATTAAATAAGATCAATCTGCATTTGGGAATATGTAATGAATGAATTGAATTATTTCTATACCCATGGGTGATACAGATGTTTTACTAGGAATCCGATGTTTACAATCATTAGGAACATTGGCTTTTAATTTTCAAGAACTTTTCATGAAAATTTCATTGGAAGGAAAAGAAATTGGTTAAGAGGTATCCTTAGGGATACCGCAGTGAGATGATAGCTCTAATGGAATGACAAAATTATTGAAAAAGGGGAATCAAGGCATTATTGCACAACTATGATCACTAGATGTTCAAACATCAATCCATATATTCCTCAATATCTCAAAGGGATCATTGATAAGCATTCCAAGTGTTGAAGACATTCCCAAAGGTCTTCACCCTCAAATCATGATCATGAAATTCACCTAATTCACGGTGTTCCTCCTAATATCCAGACCATCTGAGATACCTAATACTTGAGAGAAGACGAGTGAAATTGAAGCATGGTTGAAGAAATGTTAGGGAGCTAACATTATTAGACCTAGTCAAAGTTCTTACTCTGCACGGTGGTAATGGTATTCAAGGAAAGTAGCATCATAGGCATTATGTGTCCAGTTATAGGGATTCCATGAGATCACTATAGATAAGTTTTCCATTCCTTCATTGATGAATTGTTATATGAACTACATGGATCAATCCAATTTGGAAAATTTGGATCTTAGTTTGGGGTATCATCGATTAGAATAGAAGGAAGAAGATATCCAGAAAACAACATTTTAATTCATGAAGGCCATTATGAATTTATAGTCATACCTTTGGCCTTACAAATGCACCTTCCACATTCAAGGGTTGATGAACTCCATTTTCAATCCCTTCCTTGAAAATTTGTGTGAGTATTTTTGATGATAAACTAATCTATAGCAAGATGGACATTGTTTAAATATTTACTTTTGGATTTTTGATGATCATTTTGGATACCCTATATTTTAAGGAATATTTACCCTACATACCTAGCTCAAATGGAGCAAATTTATGTGGTTGATATTATTTGAAACCTTTTAGGTTCTATATTACAATGAGTCATTGCATGGTAATCTCATACCAAATAAGTGCAGATATTTTATAATGTATCACGCACATGTGTAAGTGAACAAGGATGACACACCAAAAGAATAGTGTGCACATCCTAGATTGAGTGCACACTTAGATTGAGTGCGCGATCTTGAGGCAATAGAGACTTTGTATATATGTTTTTGTTTTGTAGGTCGATTGAGACAAGTTGTAGTAGCCATAATACTTATATTATTGTGGGTTGAAACTAGGATGCTAAAATTTCAGTGTGAACCATCATTTTAATATTTAATCACATTAAAATATTAATGAAAACCACATCATCATTAGACCAACCATGTAAAAAGAGTATGGGGATAAACTCCACTAGGTAGGTAAAAGGGGATAAGCAAGGGGTTTAATCCCAAAGTAATAATATATTAATATTCTTTGAAATTATAAAAGTATGGATATGAATATATCCTAAGTTTCCTAAGTGGGGAAATGAATTCCTTGAGTTGCCATGTGTAATAAAGGAACATGAATATATAAAGAGAGAGAGACTTCAGTGTATTGGTGGGGAGAGGGGGTTCATAATTCATTCATGGTGCTTACCATCCCCTCATGGATGCTACCATTCACACATGTACACCCTGGATTTTTGTTACTTGAGTTGAAGGAGGGTTTATGGGCTACGTGGTGTGAGGAAGCGGGTTGTCAAACTGCATTGAGTAGTTTCTCTGGGTGAGAAACTAATCGAAATTGTTCCTTGGTGCATTGGAAACTAGCTACAGGGATATGCGACTCCTTGTATGACATGTTGTTGAAGCATCAAAAGGAAATTGGGGAAGATGAGTGACTATTGAGAAGAGAAGGAGAACACTCACTGGGGTGGGACATGTGGGGAGATGAGACTATAGGCTAGTTGTATGAGTTGGATCCCTTGGTGAAATTATGGAGATTATCAGGACCTTATCTTTGGATTATTATTTCCTAATTCTAGTAGGTTTATCCCCACCTTGAGGGTTGCCTCATTACTAATATTATGGTAAGTGGTCTAGGGCTGGGAGGAATGTGGAAGGTTTGCATGGAGTTGGTGTTTATTTCCTAAGATAAGTGTCATTCATCTTATTTTATTTACTGTGTGTATAATTATGTCTTCTTCTATGGAATCTCTATGATAATGGTCTTTACAAATTATTATTGTTATTCCCTCTCAACTTTGTTCATATGCATAACATTTCAATAATTTAAGTGTGTGTTAATTTAGTTTGTTCATATGCAAAACATTTCAATAATTTAAGTGTGTGTTAATTTAGGTGTTGTGTTAATATTTATGCATTTTCTTCATGGGTTTTTCCTACGTATGTTGCATACATATTTCCGTTATTATTTTCTATGAATCTATGCATTCTCAGATTATTTTTATGGTTTAAATTAGTATCAGAGTCAAAATTTTAAGTGGTATAGCCTAGCAGGTGGTTGGGGATATTACAAAGTGGTATCAAAGAAATTTTTTTGAGTTGTTGGTAATGGGGTCATTACATGTAATTCCAACTAACTCTTTAGGAATGATGAGATATGAATTTTTTCATTTGATAACCCAACTAGAAAATTAAGGTCGGCTCATCTAGTCTTTACAAGTTATCCCTGAAAGTGGGGACAAAATTACTATAAAAAATATATATATGTGTGCATTTGTAGAGTACTCAAGCAAGAGATCAATTCTGAGGTGAAAAAACGTGATATGAGGTGTGCTAAAGGTGTTGAGGTGTATTTTCTGGATCTAAAGGTGTGAAAGATAAGTCTAAGGTATTTTCTTGGGCTCTTTCCTGTTCTCAAGGTGCACTATTTTGATGTTGTGTTGTTGTCATCACTATGATGCTTCCCGATGCATTATTTTGATGTTGTGATGTTGTCATCACTGTGATGCTTTCATGTGCGCTATTATGAGGTTGTGATTTTTTCGTCAGAGATTATATTCGGGAATGATGTTATGAGGTTAGATAGAGAATGAAGGATACATGTGACTAGGGTTTGAAGGAGTGTATGTGGAACGAAGGATGTAGGTGAAGTTAAGAGTAATCTTTGTATGGAGATATTGGATTGGTGACTACACATATCTTATTGAGCTGGTACTCAGGTGAGGGGATTGGTGTCTCCAATAGGTTGGTGCCTACAAATATTGTAACAGTAGGTTGGTGCCTACATGTACTATTGGTGTAATGTACCCCAAATTTACCAATAAAAAAAAAATTGATAGGTGCATTAATACTTCTTTACTCTGATATACTTAAATTTTTTAAACCTGTAATCATCGTTATCGAAATAAGATGTATACTTACTCATAGATACAACAGACTAAAACAAGGTCGATAGCCTTGTCATGAAGTCATGCTTATTAAATTAATTGTTAAGCCCTAATATTGGCTCATTACCCCTTAATTGGGGTATATTACATTAGTAATGTTATTTTATTTATGTCCGCTTTATTCCATTAGTTGCAATTATACCTCCTAGTCTCCTATATATACCAAGGAGACATTTTCATTTGGAATCATCTTGTACTTGAACATTTGTGTGGGGTAAAAGGAGGTTGCCCCTCGAAGAGGCTTATTATCTAAAATTATCTATTTTTCAAGGCGTTGAGTACTTATTCAGAGGTTTTTCTATGCTATATTGATATTTGGTTCTTAACATATGGTATCAGAGCTCAAGGTCTTTGGGTTTTGGTGCTACATCTAAGACACCATGGAATTTTATCTATAATTTTTTTCTACAATGTTTCAGAAGGAATGGATTGGAGGATATTTATTAGATGGATCAAGGTATGTTGGGTTAAAAGTTTAGCTCCTGAGGCCTTATACTTTTGGAGATACATCTTGTTCAAGATAGGGTTATAGAATCATCCTAAACTAAGTCATTGCGAAATTTTCGCTATAAATTTTTTTATGTAACATTTCAGACCCTGAACTCTAAAGGATATTCATAGAAATTAGTAAGGTATCTTTGGTAAAACTTTCATCTTCTGGGTCATCTTACATTTGTAGATACACCCTATGGAAGATAGGGTATCTGACTAGTCCTATTGACTAGTATCAAGAAGGTGTTCTAGGTAAAACAATCATAACTTCTTCCTAGAGTATCCTAATTGAGTGAGACTAGTTTCATTGGATATTGGACAGGCTGTAGTATTTATGGTACGAGTTTCAAAATTTTATATCAATTATTGTGTGTGGGGAACACTATACAAGTGAGATCTCCTCGAAAGGCCAAAAATTAGCAAGTTGTGGGGAAGTTACCATAATTCCACTTGGCACATCCAATTTTGATTAGACCTATGGCATTGTAGAGAAGAAATATCGGAGAACTACATAAAATAAAGTTTCATACCCATAAAGGCCTAAACTTGGGAGATACAATAGAATAAACATTGTATAGCATAACCACCTCAAATCAAGGTTCAAAAGTGATACTTGGCCAACATGCCACCCAAAAAGGGAACTTTACACCAAATAAGCCTCCAGAAAATCCTACTTGGACTCTTGAAGGTGAAGAAATTCGTAGGGACATAAATGATTTACAAAAGAAGATACTAACAAAATATGAACTACAAGAGATGGAAGGTAAGTTGGAGGCAAATATGGATGGTTTAAAAGAGGAGATCATGGAAGTATTGGAAAATTTCGTAACAGAGAAGACACCTGAAAGTGAAAATGCATCGCATGAAATTCATGATGAGGACACAAGGAAGGTGAATCAAGAATGGATAAACTCCAAGTTTGGGTTGAAGACCAACCAAATTCCTAAGATTGATATGAGGAATTTTTATGGCAAGGACCCAATCACATGGATACTTCAGATGGAACAATTCTTTGATCTACATAATGTGCCACATATACAAAAGGTACGAATTGCTTATTTATATTTAGAACCCAATCAATTTGTATGGTATCGATGGATTTGTTCTCACAAATCACTCGTCACTTGGACAATTTTCATAGAAGAAATGATAGCACACTATGAAGATACAAGGAGCAATAC
>SNQJ01S0242676.1:0-13383 GCA_010110895.2 Picea sitchensis
TCCACTCAACTCCCTTCCACCAATCCCCCTTACCCTTCTTCCCTTTTCTCCACCAAAGGAAATCAAATCATTTTTTCCCTGTGTGCCCTGCTTGGTTACTATTCTGACCAATGGGTAGATGAGTCCATTTTGGGTTTTCTGTCCATTTTCTCAAATGATGAAAATCCCACAACGCAGTTCGACTACATCACCTTCTTGGCCGATAATATTCACGAACAATTCATGGATTTTGGCACAGAGGGTATGTTAAGATATTCTTCCATCCTAGCGTACATGTTCGTTTACTTCCAAGCCGACAAATTCAGTTTCTCCATGCAGAAGATGGATGCAGACGGATGGCCCTAGCCTGTCACAGCATGGACTTCTCTTCTGAAGCATAATTCTACTGAATACGACTTCAAAGCTTTCATTGATCAGTTTTATCACCCGGTGGTTAACATGTTGAGTGGCAGGCCTGAGCCACGAATAAATGATGAAGTCCAGAGAATTCTGCAGCTCTCGGACAATGTAAAGACATGAGACTGGTACCTGTACCAGAACTATACTGAAATCAGAGTTTTCGGGTGCGAGTTGGCACCTTACAAGCTACCTCAATACGTGCCGGTAAGGATCTTTGCCCTAGAATATATTAGACAAATAATGAATTCAGATGATATTCATTTTGTTTCCTTGAAAAATAAACAACAATTGATAATCAAAGGGAAGATAGGTTCTTTTATCTGCAATAGTAGTGGTGCCGGGGAGGAAGCAGACATAATGTTAAAGGAGATGAATTTCTTTACAAGTTTCACCTGGCACTATGATCCATGCGGGATCATCTCGGAAATGAGAGTGAAAAATAAGAATGTCCCATATGCTCATGAGTCCAAGCCAGAGATCGAGAAATTTGCAAATCAAACAGTTTGGATGCCTGATACTTTGATGGACGTGGAACAACAAGTTGAAGTAGAACAACAGGTGCCCTCGACGAGTGTACCCCCCACTAACACACCTCAGGTCCCCAAGGAGAAGAGGCCCCGACATGAGTCGTCGTCTCCTATAACAGAGGTGTCATCAGAGGAGTTCCAGATGCACACCAAAAAGCCAAAGACAGTCTCAACGCCTGGTGCGACAGTAGAACAAGAAACCCCACCTACCACAGTAGCTACCACAGGGGTCAAGCCGATCACTCTACCTTTTGGATCGAGCCAGCATAAGGCAATTACCACAGCAATACCGAAGAAATCCACAGATTCTCCCCTGGATACTTAGTCAAGCAAGACTGTGCCCAAGTTGGGCATTTTTGAAAAGTATGATTTGATTAAGAAGAAGAACCAGACTCTCACTAATAGTACTTATGCCCAGTTTCGAAAGCAGTCTTTCACATCTCAACATAGGCTTCTTTTGGCATTTGACACAGAAAAGGGTAGGATGCATATGGCTTATCTACAAGCACAGGTACCATATCCCAAGGTAATCTCAGATTACAAAAGGGCCACTTTCGAGTTCCAAGAAAAAGATGTACATCCAGAAGATCAGATAGATCTGCATAAACAAACATGGGAGATGGTTTTTCACACATTGGCACATGCTACATCTTCCGCAACAAAATTCCAGGTGTCATTGAACAATGCTCAGACGCAGCTTAAGCTAGAGAAGATATCATCTTTTGCTAAAGATAACAGAATCAAGACATTGAAAGAGCTGGTCCTCAAGATCGGCTACGATCCTTCAAATGTGAAGGCTGCTGAAGAGATGATTAAAAATAAAAATGTTGACATCGCATCCTTAAGAAAACAGCTGAAGCTCCCACCCACAGAGGACTCACAGGCAAAGGAGATAGCAGAAAAAGAAGGTGAAAGGAATGAGATGCTAAAGTTACTCGTGGAGAAGAATGCTCAGCTAAAAGAGATGGAGGCTGAGATGGAGAGACTGCTAAAGGAGAAAGAGTAGACGAAGCCAATGGAAGGCATTCCATTGAGTTCTATCCCAATTGCAGGTTTGAGCACAACAACAGTGACAACTATACCATCTGCAACACCAGTGTCATTACCAGAAGGAACAACAGACCTTGCCAAGTCCATGGAGAGGATGAACCTGCAAGAGTCAGAAATCAACAGGCTTAAGAAATAAGTGGAGAACCTCCAAGAGCTCAAAACTTCCTTTCAGACAAGCTTATCCAAAGAAAAGCAGTTAACAGAACATCTCAGGAAAGAGCTACAACAACTTCAAAAACAAACAATGGCAGGGAAGACTTTGGCTGAGGTCAAAGAGATTGTATGGACAGACATTACCAAGTCCATCAATGAAATCTGGCCAATGATTCAAATCATGTTCGAACAAAATGAGTTGCTCCAGAGAAGCAAACAAGCTGTTGAGAAAATCAGAGTGGAGCTGGGAGACATGTCAGCTCAAGCAAATGAGATCATCAGGTTCCTGAATTCCAAGACCAGAGAGGAACCTAAAGAATTAAAAATCGAGGACAGAACAGAGACTATACTTGAGGTAAAAAGGGTTTTAACCAAGAGAAGTCTAATGCTTCATCTTGAAGAAAAGATTCAAGTCATGGATCAAGGAGTACAAAAGTTCTTCAATAGGATAGATTTTCTCCAAAGGAAAGGCCTACCTGGTCTGAAGGTCATTAATGACAAACTAATGACACTCCCTGATTACAAGAAGAAGTTGACTGAAGTGTCTAGGGACAGTTCCAAGTTTGCAGGGGTACAAGGGAGTATCACAGGTAAAGCATTCATGGAAGCCCTGCAGTTGGATATTAGTATCCAACACGAGATTAAACACATATTCATCATCAAGCCTACATTTGCTAAGTATACAGACATGGATGAAGTGTATCGGAGACTACTTAAAGTCACAGTGCCAAATCATCTCCGATGGGAAGAACTTTGTGATCTACTAGATTAGCAGATGAGCTGTCACCATCCAGTCACCTATCCAGTCAGAAGAGGATGCGAAGGCACCTCGCCAATGGCCTACCCCAGAAATACCGCATGCAGTTGTACTGAGTCATCAAACAGTTTTTGATTAGTTAAGGTAGTTAGACTAAAAATAGAATGAGCACGTCCTGATCAGTTATGACATGAACGTTTGTAATCTGAATTATAAATACTTCAACTCTCGAAGTATTGAGGGTTGTTGATTCACACACCCTATTGCTACCAAACTGTAATATTTTTGAAGGGATCGGCCATTAATAGAGAGGAAGCACTTTTACAGGATTCCTGCGTGTATTCACTGGTGACGTTTTTCTCTTAGTTGCATGTTTATCTTGCTTAGTGATCATAATGTTTTCTAAAACTAATCTCTAAAAGTAACGTATGTTGCAGGATTTATCTTTAGATACCCTGTTTCCGAATTTAAAGGTTTAAATGTTTATCTTCTAAGGTTTTCAATTAAGGAATTCTTAACTGCTTCTTAGTTGAATGATCTTTCTCATCTTTTTTTCTGTCCATCATTTAAATTATTAAAGATCCAGTTGAATGCATTATCTCGCCCTGTGAAAGTCTTCTTTGGCGTTTCTGGTCGTTTCTTGTAGTTAATTAGATACAGACCTCATAGCCCAATGGATGTGTAAACTGTCTCAACCAATTTATAAACCCTTTTACAACAAAACATACTTGTTCCTTTTAACTAGCCTAATATCTATATTAAAAACAAAGCTAAATCATATAGAGAGATCCCTCTCTTAAGCTGGAAGGGCTAGATCCCAACTTTAAAAGCGGTTGGATAAAGTTACCTTTGTGAATTCCTTCTTTGTCAACCTCTTGGAAATTTACAGAGTGCTAACAAGGCCAACCTGAATTTCTGGTAATTATATTTTATGTTTATATTTTTCCTGTGGAGTCGACTTGTCTTCTTGGAGTATAATACCTTAATATTATATATTCTGCTGAGACAACATGTATTCTAGGGTTCTCACACATCTGTTTAGGGTTTCTCTTGCTTCCAAAATATTTTAGTCTCGTCAAAGGTTACATGTAAAGGTTAATACCTACCAAAGCTACCATAATATCAACACTCCCTCCTAGCTAGGGAGGTATTAAAGGCAATGATCTTGAGCACAAAAAAACCATTCAACTGTTAACAACAACATAGCCACACATGTATCTCATGATCACATCATGAGCACCATCACCACTATCAGTATCATTTGATAACATCAACTGCATCATCTCTCGAGGCCATACTCCATCTGAGTAATTAGGCATGATGTTGAAAAGGTCACTCACTCAATAGAGGGATAGAAGGACCATTCTTCTAATACATACATATGTCTGAGAAGAATAGTTGTCCCAATAGATGTTGAAAGCTCCGTAATGGGCTACAAGGATCATTCTTCTAATCTAGACCTATGTCATATAAGAATGTCAGTCCTTCTAGATGCTGAAAGCTACCCTATGGGCTACAGAGACCATTCCTACAGAAATGTCAGTCTCAAACTATTTTCTAATTGGGTCATATGTACCATAGAGATCAATCTCTACCCATATGCCTTAAAACATATCCGTCATGAACCATTTTCCTAATTGGGCCATAATTTGTGCCTTAGGAAAATACTAGTCCATAATACATCAACAAACTATCAACCTAGACCATTCTCCACAGATAGAATGCATTTCCACCAACAATATGTTATGTTTGGGCCATTCTCCGCTTGTAGAATGTCTGTCCACCAACACATTGACTATTCATCTAGCTGACAATCAACTCCAACACTAGTGGTAGTCTCCACGACACTTAGATAGTAGCATATTACTACTATAATGCCATCCAATAGAGCACAATTGTGTCTATCCATAGTAGTATACAAATACTATCCAATGGTACACAACCACTCCTAGTAGTACACGACTACTAACCAGTGACACATAGTCACTACTAGTGTATCACATCCACCAAAGTAGCATAGAACTACAGTCCAGAGACATATAGTCTCCACAACAATCATATCATCTGATATCAACCTACATAAACAATATCATGATACAAATTGAGTCATCTAGGCCATTATTCCACTCACATCCGTGAGATATGGAAGAGAATATGCCCTCAGAAAGTAAAAACATTAGCCATGGGCTATTTGGACTATTCTTCCCAAGCATAGAAGAATAATTGTCCTTGATTTCTGAGCCTATACCATTCACCTAACTGGGCCATTCCTCCAGCACTAAACATAGTGCAACCTTGAAAGAATGAGTCTGCCCTAGGGAATGACTGTCCAGACCATTTCCTATGGAAATGAATGTCCTACACCAACATCCTATAATAAACCATTCTTCAAAACTGCTCACAACTATGAACTTTGAAAGAATGATTTCCTATAGAGGCAAACCATTCTTCTTGACCACTACTCAGAGTGTTTTCCAAGAAGAATGACTGTCCTAGACCATTCACCTACACTGGCCACAAGGGGAATCACTGTCTATGGTACATCAATGATCTATCAGACCATTTTCATTATGAAAATGACTGACCGATCTGGACCATTTTACAAACTGAAAAATCCCTGTCCATCAAAAATCTTGGGCCACTTTCCGGATTGGAAGGTGACTACCCAACCCAGACCATTTTGTGTACTGGAAAATGACCACCCATAAATCAATAACATATCAGTTCTCCTCCCAACCTGGGAGTAATCTCTTCCTTTTCCAATAAGGAAGTTATCTCCATGAATACCAACTTGTCCCTTAAGTACACAAACTTTTCATCTTGGATAGAGGATTTACCAAAATATTTTCTATCTTCTCATCTGTGAAGATATACTGGGGAACCACTTCTCCCCTCTGGAGTCTATCATGGAGAAAATAATACTCGATCTCAATGTGCTTCGACCTGTCATGGAACACCAGGTTCTATGAAATCTTCACACAACTCTGATTATCACAATATATCATGGTCGAATCCAACACCTGATCAAACAATCCAGAAACCAACTTACATAGCCACACTGCTTCCATACAAGCATAACAAGTTTCAATATACTCTACTTCTATAGTGCTGAGTGCAATAGACTTATGTTTCCTGCTAGCCCATGAAATCATGGAAAAACTCAAACTGAAACATATCCAAGTATCATTTCTTCTTTCATCTGCACTCCCTGCCCAATTTGAATCGATAAATCCATGCAATTGTGTATTATAACTCAAACATCCCACAAAACAAATATCTGGCTTAGTATTCTCCAAATACACTTACGATCCAATTAATTGTTGATACATAGACATGTCTACTAGATCAGAGTCTCTCAACTTCTTCAGATTTTTCATCATGGGAGTTTGCCATGGATTTTCAATCCATCATTCTGGATTTCTAAAGAACCATTTCAATGTACTTCCTCTGTCATAGGAATTTTTCACCATGATTCTATTGTACATGAGAGGCTCTGCACCAAGTTTTCTTGAATCGATACACGGTCTTCTTCCATATGCATACAAGGTCCTCTTTCTGGTATACCTCAAAATCTTGAGGTTTCTCTACATACGCTTCTTCTTCAATTACTCTGTTGAAAAGAACAATGTTTACATTCATCTGATGTAAACTCCAACCCATGGATACTGTAGGAGATATAATGGCTCATGTAGAGGTATGTCTGGTTACTGGAACAAGCTGTCATCATAGTCTTCCTCCTTCTGGGAGAAATCTCTAGCTCTGAGTCTTGCCTTGTATCTATCAATTCTCAAGTATTTTTCACAATTTCTCACACACATTTTTCTTCATCAAAACTTCCTACCATTCCTTCTGCTTAATTGCTTCTAGTGGGTTCAAACTTGGTTCAATTGGTTGTTCTGACTTTTCTTTCTTACTTGGAATCTTCATATTCTTCCTCATGTTTCTCTTCAATGTTGGAATCCATGGAATCTTCTATAGATTACATGCCCTTCTTCCCTGAAGGCTCCAACTTTTTCCTTTCTCCATAGGAACATAAATGTATATGGACAACCAAGGATATTCAAGGCTTCTTTTCGAAGAAAACTTCTTCTAGAGTCAAACTGAACATGTGTTGTTATCATGGATGCTACTTCCAATGAAGAACATGGATAGATACTTCATAGTATTTACATATTCTTCTTCAATGGATCATATCGTTGGGGATTATCTCCCTCCTAATCCCAACTTCATGTCTAAATGAGAAATATGCATGCTCTTCTTTTGGAATTTTGTGATCATATCCCTCCATCTGAGAGAGTCCATGCTTCCGTCTGCTGCATCTCTCTTTTCTTTCTGCAAAGTGTCACAAGCCTATTTTGGTTTCCTTTTGATTCCTGACTTCCTTCAAGTCTGACTCCTCTAAGTCTCTTTAAGTTTGTTTCTATATGTTTTGATTGCTAGCCATCTGGAAGTTGTGTCATCTTTATAAACTTCTTCTATGAAAACTTCCACAAGGATTGTTCATCACAAGGGTACTTGCCTGGAACAAGAACAACAAGAGAAAACAAGAAATATCTATCTAGAGGAGATGTTAGTTCATCTTGCAAACAAGTACAATAAGAATCTATATCAATAGTATTCATATGAAGTCAAGTATTCATTGCACCTAGCAATGATAGAATCTTTTAAAGATTTCTTTCACAATTTGTAATGTAACAACTATCACCCTTGATATATATAAATTTTAACAATTTAATCAAACTTGGAACCTAAAGCCTCACTTGTTATGGAGGGTTCGCTTGTTCTTTTGAATGCACCGAATACAAGATTAGAGCTTGGACAAGATCTCTAGTACTTTCCCTGCAAACACACTCATGTTTTTCTAGATTATATAACTTAGATAACATATACAAGTGCATACCTTTGAAACCTTGTAGCATCGCCCAACTTGTCTTCCAATATGAAACTAGATACCATCTTGACAAGAAGAGATTAGAAACTCAATTAGAAGATTCAATGATTAGAACAAGCTAGAAACTCTAAAATTTCAACTTTGACCACAAAATCAATTTGACTAGAAGTCAACCTTTGACTTTGACTAGTCAACCTTTGACTTTGACCAATCAACCTTTGAATTTGACCAATGAACTTTTGACTTTGACTTTGACCAAAAATTTAAACTTGTCATTTTTTCTAGCTGAGAGTACCAAGAGATTCACTATGCTAGGACACAGTAGGATGTCAAGGAATTAGGTCAAATGCTTCACCAAAAGTGCTTGAACACAAGGGTTAGGGTTTATTGTAACTACATAATAAAAAAACCTAGTTGCAACTGTAATTGGTGCCACAACAAGATTAACAAATAAATGCCGCACTACCTTCCAGTGGTTATATTGTCTTGAAGGTGGTGTGGGCCCATAACCTGTTATAATTGAAGATATGTGATCATTTTTCCATGGAAAATATAGTAATATTGTCACCCAACCATAGGCTGAAGCCGCCCTCGAGCACCTTAAACTTGATAGATAAAATAATTCCAGAAGCAAACCCTAGAACCAATAGCCAACCAAGGTAGCGTACTTCTCTCCAAATATAGTGCACCAAGCAGAGAGTCCAAACCATAACCAAGGCAGAAAGACCAAACCATAACCAAGTAGAAAGTCCAAACCATAACCAAAAGACCAAGTCACTACTGCAACAACTGCAACTCTCCTCCAGTCATGTGCACCACTTTTCCTTATGTAGTTGTGAGAGTGAGTGAACAAATGAACTAAGACGTCCTCTTTTTATACTAATCTGTCCAATGAATTTTTTGGCTGGGCCGACCTGACTTTCTAGTAATTATATTTTCTATTTATCTTTTTCCTGTGGAGTCCACTTGTCTTCCTAGTGTATAATACCTTAATATTATATATTCTACTGAGACAACATGTCTTCTAGGGTTCTCACACATCTATTTAGGGTTTCTCTTGTTTCTGGAATATTCTAGTCTCGTCAAAGGTTACACGTAGTGGTTAATACCTCATGCAACTACCATAATATCAACACAAACAACATTGAAACCTCCTCGTGGTATCCTTGGAAAGTATAGTATAATTTGAGCCAACCTGCATTGATGAATTTTGCATAATCTCAGGATATGCTTCCAACAATTCACCCCCTATCGGTTCCAAACGATTAACTAGACAACTTTTCTATGGTGCCATTACTCTGACTTTGATCTCTGTCAACTTGCAGAAGCTAGGGTTCCAGTTTGAAGGATTTCAGAACTTTCTTGCATAGGTAATTGGTATAGAGAGGTTTCCTTGGTTGCAAAATGATGTTAGGGTCGTAACAAATTCAAAATAATATTTTTAGATTGTCTAGATCGTGACCAAACCCTAGTTTTGGTGGATGTATTAATGAGTGTACACTTGTGTTTACTAAAACAAGCCTTTGTATCGAATCATCATTTAAACAAGAGATATATCTAATGCATGATTCTCTACATGATCTTCTGAACGATCTGTGACTGTTAACAAGATTTTTGAAACAAAACATGTTTAAATCAATGGTGAAAACACGTGCTACAAGAATGACGACATTCTTGTAGCGACTTTGTCTCTTTTCTAAACTTTGAATAAAATTCAAATTTTGTCTCCAAATCTGATAGAAGACCCTCAAATTGTCTAAAATTCAATTCTATCTTACCAATAACACATGCAAAAAGTTCAAATAAAGAAAAAACACACCACAGAGTAATAAAAAGATAAGTATAGGAAATCTTAGAAAACAAAGCATGGTAAAACAAGGATTTTTGAAAATGGGAAGTCATGAAAAAGTTCAAGGACTAACACTGGCTCCTTCCAAGGGTTTTTTTTATGATAAAACATTAAGAACTATGCAGACCAATGCCTTCCTTTCTCACTTTATCAGTTTTGAATATCCACCTTTTTTCTATTTCCAACTGCTCTGATCAATGCCTTATTTCAGATCAATCTTGCATATTGAAATATCAAAAGAAAGAACTAACTATAGACTAGTGTCTCCATTGGGCTTGGAGTCTTTATTTGATCTACTTAAACACACCAAACCAACTGAAAACTATGTACAAAATAAAACATTATGGCTGCTAAGAGAATTAATGTTTAAAAAATCGCCCATTTACTAGGCCACCAATGATTTCAGTATCATCTAAATTATGCAAGAGGAAAGTATTTTTATCCAACACCTTGGATATTTTTAAAGGACCAAACCATAAATTTTCAAACTTACCATGCTTGTATTTGTCCTCTCTTCTAGCATCCCACCTCAACACAAGATCTCCTGCTTTAAAACTGTCCTTTTTGGTTTTTTTATCAAATGTTGCCTTGAAATTGCTTTGCTAGGCTTCCAATTCCTCATTCAACTTTTCTCTTCTCCGTTGAACTTCAATGATCTGGAAAATTCTCTTTTGAATGTCATTTGGTTCTTCCAACTCTTCTTGCAAAAAATTTAATACTACAAAACCAAGTTGATTTGGAAGGATGGCATCTATCCCGTAGACCAGCTAGAATGTAGAGGTTCCAATTGATTTCTTAGTGCTGATCCTATCAACCTATAAAACAAACTTCAATTTGGAGTCCCATGATATTTTGTTTTCAGTCAAAAGCTTCATAATGATCATGAAAAGACTTTTATTGGAAGACTCTTCTAATCCATTACCTTCAGGGTAATATGTGGTGGAGTGTGACAACTTAATATTGTATTTTACACAAAATTCAACCATAGAAGCATACTTGAATTCCTGAGCATTGTCTGTGACCAGTTTTCTGGGACATCCAAACCTTGAAAAAATATTTCCTTCTAGAAAATTCATTATAACCTTATCAGTTGCATTCCTTGTAGGGACAACCTCAATCCATTTCATAAAATAATTCGTGTTTATGATAATCCATCTACATTTCCTAGAGGAGGGTGGGTGGATTTCTCCAATGAAATCCAGACCCCACTGCTGAAAAGATCCATTTGCAATTATAGGTTTCAGGAGCAGGGATATAAGTTGTTGCTTTCCTGCAAACTTCTGGCACTGCTCACATGCTCTAACTTGGGAAAACACATCAGAGAATAATACATGCCAGTAGTAACATGCCCTTAAGATCTTGAAGGCTATAGATTTTCTAGCGATGGTGTCCTCCACAAAAACCTTTATGAAAATCAGTCAGAATTTGCTTTCTTTCTTCCTCATCAACACATTTTAATAGAACTCCATTAGGATATCTCCAAAACAGTTCTTGATTAACTATGGAATCTTGATTTATCTGATTGACTAAAAATGTGATGCAGTCCAAGAAATTTATAATTTGAGTCAACAAGAAATTTTGCAAGACCCTGTCCCTTGATCAACTTAGTAGGTTTTATGACCAAATTGTATTCCAAAAACTTGGTTATCCATTTCCCCCTCTTTTCTTCACTCTATGGTTGAACAAGAATTTCTTTCACAACACTGTTTGGAACATAAGCGATTATTTCAGAGTGAAAAACATAAACCCTGAAGGATTTCAATGCCTTAACCAAGGCATAAGCCTACTTTCCTATAATGTCATACTTTAATTTTGCATCTCTAAGAGCCTTAATGAAGAAAGAAATAGGCTGCTCATACCCTTCGCCATTTCACTGCAAGAGAACAAAAACAATGGTATCTTCAGATGCAAATGAGAAAATGATAAGCTCTTTAGAATAATCAGGATTGATGAGGACATGTGATTCAATTATGTCTTGTTTTATCCTCTCAAAGGAAGACTTTGCTTTAGGTGTCCATTAAATTTCTGCATATTTTTTTCCATCATATTGGTAATGAGCTTGATGATCTTAGCGAAATTGGGTATGAACCTTCTTAAAACATTTATTCTCCCTATGGAGGACTGTATAGCCTTTTGGTTTCTTGGGATGTCAATCTTTTGAATAGCCTCTACCCTTTCATGATCTATATTGATTCCTCCTACATACACAATATGACCTAGGAGTTAGCTTTCATGCATGGCAAAATGATATTTCTTTGGGTTTAAATATATGCCATACCTTTTTCACTTTTTAAATGTCTGTTTGAGGTGATGCAAGTGTTTTTCATCATATTTTTAGAAAACAGTAATATCACGAAGATAAATGACCATGAATTTGTCTTTTTCTCCCACAAATGCGTTGTCCATGGCCCTCTGAAAAGTGGCCCCTGCCTTCATTAAACCAAAGGGAATCTTGTCATACATGAAAGTGCCCCAAGGATTAGTGAAGACAATTTTCTTCTTGTCTTCTTCAAAAACTGATATCCGATGGTATCTGGAGTATCCATCCAACATAGAAATTCTTGAGCACCCACTACTTTTTGTAGAATATGATCCATCTTGGGCAATGGATAGTTGTCCTTTAGAGAGCACCTATTCAAATTTATAAAATCTACACACAACCTTATTTCACCATTCTTTTTCCTAATAGGTACAAGATTGGCCACCCACTTTGAGTATCCAAGAGGTATTATTATCTTTGCATCAAGAAGTTTCTTCACTTCTTTTTCAATAATGGGTAGCAACATAGGGTTGGATTGTTTCATTTTCTGTCTAAGAGGATTAGAACCTGCTTTGAGAGGAATCTTATGCTGAATAATTTATGTGTCAAAAATATTGAGGTCTTCATATGACCAAGAAAAAACATAAAAAAATTCCTTCATGAGATTTACATAACTGCTCCTTTTCTCTTTAGAAAATGCTTTGGAGAGTTTTATAATCTTTGGATTGGTATCTGCCCCAATATTACAGTCAACAATGTCCTTTTCTTGGCTTTGAATTAAAGATTTCTTGGAGACATAATTGCTATCGAAGGCACTTTCAAAGGGTACCAGATCCTTTGGAATGTGGTTTGTCTTCAATTCTACAATCTTATGACCTGCAATTTTATCCTGAAGAGGGACATCAGTTTGAATTTCTGCATCATCATCCTCATTAACCTGATCAATAGAGATTGCAGAAAATTCACCAACAATTTCTAAAAACCTCTTCAATTCTTGGTCGTCATTGAAAACCTGCCAATATTTGATGTTATCTAGGATGGAAGGCCTATTCCTTACTTCAATTCCATATTTTAGATCTGAAAACATAGGAGTCTTGAAATTACTAGCTACCAGGGCTAAAGAATCTGGTTGTTGGTGCAAACTTCTCTGGACAAAAGTTATATCAAAAGCTAGAAAGAAGTTTTCAACAAGGTCTCAAACCTCATTTATGTATTGTTTCAACCTTTGGTACTTTGTCTGATACATATTCTTGATTTGATGAATAATTAATTATGAATCTCCAAAAACAACTATTTTGTTAATTTTAATATCCTTTGCAGCTCTTAATCCCAACAATAAGGTCTCATATTTTGCAATATTGTTGGTAGTGTCAAATTCTAATTTATATGACAAAGGTATGAATTCCTTGCCAGGGAAAATGAATACAACCCCAACACCAGATCCTTCCTTTGAACTAGAACCATCAAAGAACATCTTCCAAACTACATGTTCTACAT
>SNQJ01S0242679.1:0-13383 GCA_010110895.2 Picea sitchensis
TATTGTACCCTCAACAGTATGACCGTACACTGCCAGCTGTACTGGACAGTTGTACTTTCTAATTTTGTCTTGCTTGAGCATATATAGATCAACCATCTTACATTGTAAGAGTGTTCTCTACGTTCTGTACTTCTTCATACATTTCAATATACTGTTCTATTCTCTTCTCTCTGCATTTCTGTTTGCTTCACAATTTATCAATATGGAGTGTGCACGATTTTTCACTCCGCGCTAGCAAACCAGATGTCCTACATGCTAGGAAGACTTATACTCCATGTGATCTTCCTCACAAAGCTATGGAAAGTGTAGTGAACCTCATTGGGCACTCTTTCACTACATTGTGCAACACTCTTTCAAAACCAGAGTGGAAGGTCTGTTCTCTTCCTCCTAGGATCGAACTGCTCTCCAGGCACTGTGGAGAGGCTCATTTCCCTAGATATTCACTCCTCGGTTCGAGCTTCTCTCCAAGCATTGTGGAGAGTCTTACTTCCCACGCTCTGATATCATGACAAAACAAAAGACTGCATAGTGAAAACAAGAAACTGCACAGACAAAACAAAAGATTGCACAGAGTAGACAAAAGATTGCACAAACTAAATAGGAGACTGCGCAGAGTAGACAGATTGCATGAGACCGGAAAAGGAATGTGCATAGCGCATTTGATTAAGGTAAAAATGACTGAGATAAATAAGCTCCAGCCATAACAGCTAGCAATGTACAATCACTACTACGTTGAGGTTTACAACTAACAAAAAGTACTAAATCATTCAAGAGAGATACCAAAATAATGTAAAGGTGGACACCCTAAGTTACAATGCTTAAGGAGTTCAATGTCTTACTACACCAATAGATCATAGACAAGTCTGCATTCACACACAAATCAAATTGATCTGAAACAAACTCTACCCAAAAAATCAAGTTAAGGACAAATTATAACATAATTGTGTAAACAATATAGCTCAACCCCATACAATGTGGATTATACCATCTTTTGGAAAACCTTGAATTCATGCTAAAGATAGTCTACAAATCAACTTCATTGATAGACCACAATGTTCAATCCGCCTGCCTAAAAACAGTGATACGAATGGACTGTTGCATAGATCCCAATCATTACTTGCAAGCTATTGCAGTGAAAAGAAAACAACCAACCATACTGAGATTCCTTTCTCATGCTGCGTGCCAATTCCTGCAATTCATATCTTTCTTGCAACACAACACATCCTTCCTAGAGTCTTTGAATTTTCTTTACCCTCAAAGAAGTGCTTCTAAAGATATGACGAGCTCCATCTACACACTGAATAACAGTGTTCTTTGAACTTGATCCTGTCACATTCCCTCAATGTATGTGGCCAATCCTGTGCATTCCCTTCGGTCAGAAAACATCTGTGGGTGATCCTGCACATTTCCCTACACCATTATCCCTGTTGGAATTTGGTGACAACGAATTCCCAAGAATAGTTTTTAGATCCTATTATTTTGAATTGGTTGTAATTAAATGAGACCAAAGATAGGAGTGCATTCAATGAATTAGTTTCTTGTGTAAATTGTTATAAATTTGTGTATGCTCGTAGAGGTTGAGAGATATGTATGAGTGAAGTTGTAGTAAATCTCCTTGATCTGAATAATAAGACAACGGATACCTGCTTGGTGGACATGGACCAAATCTTGAGTAAACCACGTAAATCCTCGTGTCAAATGTTTAATCTATTTTCTTTATTAATCTGTTGCATATTAGATCGTTAACGGTGGTTGAAGTATAGAAAATGGTATCAGAATGATTGAGTTGAGATCGCTGCGTTGAGAGGCTGCGTGGGTGAAGTATCGCTATATGCTATAGGAAGCGTAGGTGAAATATCCAATCTTTTATATGCTATAAGGGATCGTGGGTGAAGTATCTGATCTGCTATATGCTTGAAGGGAGCGCTACTTCCAAGTCAGCGTTGCACTCTCCTAGTGGAGGGAGCGTCGTTTTCAAAGGACCCTTATAAATTTTTGATTTTATACTTCAGCACTAGCCTATATACTCAAAGGGAGCATCGTATGTATTTATCCCTTTCATGAAGATCATACTTTGATATGGTTATCAACATTCTTGTTACATGTACTGCTCTCTTCTTCAATGCGATTATTAAATTTGGATGCCTTATGTTAGTTGTGAGCTTGAAACTTGAGATCGATCAAGAAAGCACGTCAAAATAATGTGGCGAGTTTTTTGATCTCGAAAGTTGAGTTTCTAATTTATTTTTTTTAATTCAGAAATGGATTATTAATTACATCTTTGTTTTTTTCGGAAATAAGCAGCTTAGTTCCCATGAGAGAACTCATGTGAACTGAACATATTGCATAGTTTATCTCTTATGAGTGTAACTTCTTGATCATCCCCAAATTTTATCATGTTAATGTTGTGAGAGGAAATTGATAAGCTCGGATCTAAGATGGAGAAAAATCAGAGTGCTAAATTCGAAATCTAGAAGTTCAATGGCAAGAACAATTTCGAGATCTAGAAGGTTAAGATGCACGATCTACTCATGCAACAAGGCATGGTGAAGGCGCTTTTGGGAAAAGCAAAGCAACCCACGACCATAATAGATGAATATTGGGATGAGATTGATGCGAGAGCACTGAGTACCATACGCTTGTGTTTGGACAATGATGTTTTGTTCAACATTGTTGCGGAGAAGACAACAGTCGGTTTGTGGACGAAGCTGGAAAGATTGTATATGACGAAATCCTTGACGAACATGATCTTACTGAAAAAGAAATTGTAAAATTTCAGTTGACTAGCATAGGAGTAAAATTTTATTCTGAAGACAAGGCAATTACATTGTTGTGTTCTTTGCCCATGTCATGGGATCACTTTGTTACCTCTATTAGTTTCATCACAACATAAAGTATTGAGTTTGATGTTATTGTTGGAGCACTACTGTCTGAGGAAACAAGGAAGAAAATCAATTCAGAAACCTCTACATCTGAGGCGGTGATGGTTAGAGGTAGACCTAAAGAAAGAGGACAGGGTCAGAGGGATTTCTCTTGGTTAAAGTCGAAGGGTAGAAAGAGCAAGATTAAGTGCTGGTTTTGTGGCAAACCGGGACACCTGAAGAAGGAATGTTGGAAGAAACAAAAATCCTCCAAAGACGACCCTCCAAAATAAATGAAGGAAGCGAACGGAACTGAAACAGGTTCAACAACAGTTTCAGGTATGACTGATGAAGTTTTATCAATTAGTATTAGTTCACGTCATGATCAATAGTGGTTATTAGATTATGATGCTTCAAATCACATGTGTCTTCATAGACACTAGTTTGTTACTTAACAATCTATAGATGATGGAATAGTTTACATGGGAAATGGTAGCATTCGAATTAAGATGTTTGATGGAACTATTAAAATAATAAATGATGTGAGACATGTACCTGAGCTTAGGAAGAATCTAATGTATTTGGGAGTCTTAGACACTGGAGGATATAAAAGTATTGTTTAAGGTGGAGTTATGAAGGTCTACAAAGGAACCCTACTGGTTATGAAAGCGAAGAAGGTTGGTAACATGTTTATGTTAGAAGGAAGAACTGAGTCAGATCATGCGACAATGGTATCTGAGAACAACAGTGATTATGTTCGACTGTGGCATCAACGGTTAGTCCATATGAGCGAATAAGGATTGAAGGTATTATTTGATCGCAAGTTACTTCATAGTCTAAAGTCTTTAAAGTTAGACTTCTGCAAACACTGTATTTATGGAAAACATAATAGGCATAAATTTAAAACTAGAAGACACACTAGTGAGGGAATCCTTGACTATATCCATTCTGATGTTTGAGGACCATCCCCTACTATTTTGTATGGAGGATCATCATATTTTATAATTTTTATAGATTATTTCTCTAGGAAGGTTTGGATCTATATGTTAAAAAGAAAGGCTAATGTATTTACTGTTTTCAAGCAATTTAGAGATTTGGTAGAAAAGAGCACTGGTAGGTTTATTAAATGTTTAAGAAGTGATAATGGTGGTGAATTTACATCAATGGAATTTGAGAACTATTGCAAGGAGTTTGGGATTGATAGGCATAAAACCACTGCCTATACTCCTCAGAAAAATGGAGTTGTTGAACACATGAACATGACTCTTATAGAGAGAGCAAGGATTATGCTCAGTAACGCCAACTTGCAATAGGAACTGTGGGCAGAAGAAATAACTACAACTTTTTATCTGGTGAATTGATCACCATCAACAACAATAGATTGCAAAATTCCTAAAGAGGTATGGAAAGGTCACCCTTGTAATTATTCTAATCTTAAAGTTTTTGGTTGTGAAGCCTATGCTATAATTTTGAGACATCAACGTTCTAAACTAGATCCAAAATAAAAAAAGGCTTATCTTTGTTGGATATGGTGATGGTATTAAGGGGTACAGGTTGTGGGATCCTACTGCCCACAATATCACCATTAACAAAGATGTAATATTTGATGAATCCTCTCTCATCAAATCAGATGTAGATGTTCAAATGAAACATGAAGAAGTACCTAAGTATCAACAGATTCAGTTTGAAACCAGTTCAAATATAGATGAAAGTGAACATGAAAAATTTTCTGAGGATGTTCATGAAGTGTTTCTTGCAGAGGAGGACATGGTTGATGATAACAATCAACAGATTGTGGATGAGCCACAAACTTCCCTAAGGAGGTCTACGCAGGTCAGAAATCCTCCAAGAAGGTATGATGATTTTGTTTCATCAGTTTATTTAAGTACTAATGATGATGAACCTTAGTGTTATCAGGAAGCTGTGAAGGGTTCTAACATTGATAAATGGAAATAATCAATGAAGGATGAAATGAATGCTTTAGCGAAGAATGCTACATGGGACCTAGTAGAACTTCTAAGAAATAGGAAAACCGTAGGTTGCAAGTGGGTCTACAAGCTGAAGAAGGGTGTTGATGATAAGGTAGAAAGGTACAAAGCAAGGTTGGTTGTGAAAGGATATTCTCATAAAGAAGGTGTTGACTTTCATAAGATTTTTTCACTAGTTGTTAAGATTGTTTCAATTCAAAGTGTGCTATCATTGGTTGCATTACTTGATTTGGAGTTGGAGCAGCTAGATGTTAAGATTGGTTTCTTACATGGAGATTTGGATGAGGATATTTACATGGAACAACCTGAAGGGTTCATTCAGAATTCCAACAAGAAATTTGTTTGCAGGCTCAAGAAATCATTGTATGGTCTGAGGCAGTCACCCAAACAATGGCACAAGAAATTTGACTCTTTCATGGTGAGCTAGAATTATACAAGTAGTGAGTATGATCATTGTGTCTGCTTTAAGAAATTGAATAATGGCATATTCATTATCTTAGTATTGTATATTGAAGATATGATTTTAGCAAGAAAATGCATAATTGAGATCAACAGGTTAAAGGCTCATATGGCTAGGACGTTCGTTATGAAAGATCTAGGAGCAGGAAGGCAGATTTTGAGCATGGAGATATTCAAAGACAGGAGGAATGGTAAGATTTGGTTGTCACAACAGAAGTGTGCTGAGAAGACTTCTGAGGTTTTGTATGAACGATGTGAAACCAATTTGAGTCCCTTTGGCTTCCCATTTTAAGCTTTCTTCAAGTTTATTTCCTAGTACAAAAGAAGAAAAGGAATATATGCTAGAATTATACAAGTAGTGAGTATGATCATTGTGTCTACTTTAAGAAATTGAATAATGGCATATTCATTATCTTAGTATTGTATGTTGACGATATGCTTTTAGCAAGAAAAAGCATAATTGAGATCAACAGGTTAAAGGCTCATATGGCTAGGACGTTCGATATGAAAGATCTATGAGCAGCAAGGCAGATTTTGGGCATGGAGATATTCAAAGACAGGAGGAATGGTAAGCTTTGGTTGTCACAACATTTTTATGTTGAGAAGATACTTTTGAGGTTTTGTATGAACGATGTGAAACCAATTTCAGTTCCTTTGGATTCCCATTTTAATCTTTCTTCAAGTTTATTTCCTAGTACAAAAGAAGAAAATGAATATATGTCTCGAATACCATATGTTAATGCAATAGGAAGTCTAATGTATGTGATGGTTAGTACAAGGCCAGACATTTCACATACAGTTGGGGTTGTCAGCATGTATATGGAAAATCCACGTAAAGAGCATTGGGCAACAGTGAAATGGGTGCTTCAGTATTTGAGAGGCACAAGTGATTACTGTATCACTTATAACAATGGTTGTGAATTATTATGTGGATATGTTGATTCTGATTTTGTAGGTAATTTGGACAAGAGAAGGTCAATTTAAGGGTATGTCTTTACTCTTGCATGTGGAGCTATTAGTTGGATTTCAAAGCTACAAATCATTGTTTCTTTATCCACTACAGAAGCTGAATACGTAGCTGCTTCACATGCTTGGAAAGAGGCAGTTTGGTTGAAAGGTTTGTTTGGTGAGTTTGGAAGGATGCAGGACAAAGTAAATTTACTTTGTGATAGTCAAAGTGATATTCACTTGGATAAGAATCTAGCGTACCATAGTAAAACAAAACATATACCTATCAAGTACCATTGTGTAAGATAGGTCATCGATGAATGTTGAGTCTCTCTTGAGAAAGTGCATACAAAAGAGAACTGCACAGACATGTTCACAAAACCAGTACTTTTAGAGAAGCTACGATGGTGCTTGGCTTCTCTTGGCTTGCATAAAAGGTGATGAACAAAAGAAAGGAACAAGGTATCAAGTTAATTGTTGTCAAGGTGGAGATTGTTGGAATTTGGTCACAACAAATTCCCAGGAATAATTTTTAGATCCTATTATTCTGAATTGGTTGTAACTACATGAGACTAAGGATAGGAGCACATTCAATGAATTAGTTTCTTGTGTAAATTGTTATAAATTTTTGTATGCCCATAGAGACTGAGAGGTATGTATGAGTGAAGCTGCAGTAAATCTCCTTGATCTGAATAATAAGACAATCGATACCTTCATGCTCGGTGGACGTAGCCCAAATCTTGGATGAACCACATAAATCCTTGTGTCAAATTTTTAATCTATTTTATGTATTAATCTGCTGCATATTAGCTTGTTAATGGTGGCTGAAGGATGAAAATCCCCCTCCCCCTTTAGTCGGTCAATGTCCGCCACTTTGGTTTAGCTTGGCATACAACGTTCTTAGCTATTATAAACGATGCACTCTTGCATTTCCATGATGCAACATCTATTTGAATGGGATACATGATCCCTACTTTAGTTTGGGTGATAGGGTGAGTGGAGAAGGGAATTTCTATTGGCATAGGAAAAGCATAAGCTAACCATGAGAAAGCTAGAGCTCCAACTAAAGTAAAAAGAGTAATCAAGGCCTTAATGGAAATAAAAATTGTGTAACTAAATTGAACCATGGCCAGTGAGGTTGAAGCCAATGTGTCACCTTTGTTGCGTAGCAGCTATGACCAGTGGGGTTGAGGCCAACCTGTTACCTTTGTTGGATAGTAACTGTAGTATTTCCACACAACAACGACCTACTTCCTACGGACTTCACTGGCACCTTGTACCTCGTGAAAGAATATCATTGGGAATGTAAGAGTTCTCTTACCTCGTGAAACAATCTCATGGTGAAGTGAAGCTAGTGATTTAGCTTTACCCATTTTGTTTGCCAATCTGTACCTCTTAGTATAGTCTTAAGGTTTTAATCCCCACTTAAGGCCTTGAAACCTAATCTAACATTTGTTTAATTAATCTTTCGTCATTTTCACACCTTTGAAAGAGGGGAGTAAGTCTTAAGGTTTTCTTTGCCAATTCTTACTTCCTTATAATTTTGTTGTAGCCTAGACCTTCTACAAAATGAATTTTTTTGGGTGATTGTTTCCGGGAATATTTGTCCAAAATTTCATAAGAAATTGTTAGATCTCCATATTTGAGTAATTATTTATGTGTAATCTAAGTACCCCATAGGTTTTTTAGCATGCTATATCTATTTATGCATTCAAAAATGAATTTTAAACAAAAAAAAATAATGATTTCATACAAATTTATATCAAGAGATTGAAACTAAAAAAATAATTTCTTAGAACAATTAAACAATACATTTTTTCTTTCTTAACCATACTAACCTTTGAACTTGCTTTTCAAAGTTTCAAATATTAAGGAACCACAATAAATAATGTAACAAGATATAAACAATAAAAAAATTATGGAGATTCGTTTTTTCCTTTCTTGGCCAGTATTTAAATATGCTTTTGAAGCTCATGAAGCACCCGTGGAGTGCTTTTGAAGCTCATGAAACACCCGTGTACTCTAAATCTAATTAAATAATCTCTCATTTTGACACATGGAATACTTTTACGTTACGGTTGATGCAGTTTTTGTATGGTCAGACTATTGGATTGATTCTTGTTATCCGAGTTACCTATGTTTTTAGTTATCGATGAAGTAATATATTTGAAGAGATTATTATTAGTCCGTAGCTTTAACAACTTTGGGTTAGAGTCAAACTTGACTATACTTTTTAGTTAGAGTAAATTTTTATTGACTTTTTATTATTACATGTTGTTTTTTCTAAGTTTTCTTAAAAATGTTTGTTAATAATATTTTTTTTTTAAATCAAAATAATATTTTGAATTTTTGAAAATTTGTAGTTAATCTTATTGGCTCAAAGATGGTGATGTCACGTAATTGCTCCTAGTATATATGAAATATGTTTGACTATTTGTGAGATGGAATAATTCATTCCCAAATACATGATTTTAAAAAATCTTTAAATAGCCACATTCGACCATATTGATTTAAGTGATAGCCATATTAATTGAATATTGACACCTATATTAATTCATGTGTTGATTTCTTATGCTCCTTCCACAATGAGCACCCTTACCCTCCACTTTACAGAATGTGTTGCATGCACCTTCCACCTGGTAGGAAATCCTTGCCTTCCAGTTTTACTACATGTATCTTCAACCTAGTAAGAGATTTGTGTATCCTAATTGGCATCAGGGTCTCTATATGAATTTTCCTTTCCTTTGCCATCTAAAATCTTTGGATGAGCAAATCATCTTCCCACTATCGAGAATGAAACTAACATTGCATAAATTCAGGTTGGGTGAGCAATATCATGATCATTGCTTCGTGTGACTTCAATAAATAGTACTAGCTTGAGTGGTCCACTCAACCCCCAAGACAATGAAAATTACAAAAAATATAGAGTTTGAGCATAACTTGTGCATACACTTGCTCTTGATCCCTTGTCTAACTAACTTAGAGGACGTTGGGTGAATCCTAATGCATGTAGCAATGGGGAGAAAGCATAGGAGTATTCATCTTCATATAATTGTCGGTGATTACTAGAACGAGTTGCAGCATCAGTAGAAGCACCAACAAGCTGCACCCATTTACGTCATGGAAAAACTGCATATTCAATTAAACTAGGTTGTGAGCATAATCATTTTCATACCCACCCTCCTTGCATCACCTTCCTTGAAAAAATTGTGGGTCTGTTGAGGCCCATGGTTGTGTTTGTTGATTGAGGTGAATAACCACACCATATCTCTTTGGCTCCTACCACACCTTCCCAAGCTCCTCCTGGGATATAATGATGAGAGACTAATACTCACCTTTCCCTAGTTAGCTTCACTCTCCCTACTCCCTGCCTAGAGTTGAAGCATCACCGATGAAAATTCTCCTACCAATCATTATTTTCAGCTAGGCGAGATCCAAATGTTGTTTTGGATGGATCCCTATAGGGAGCTTCTCTGGGGGTCATACAACAACAACTTTGAGAGGACATACAAATGTGAATTGGGAATGATTCAAGGTAAAGGAATAGGGAGATAGAGACACCTCATTCTTCGACTAGAGAGAAAAAGAAAGAGACAGGTTCCACATTCCTCGATTCCATGCAGATTCTCCTACCAATCATTATTTTCAGCGAGGCGAGATCCAAATGTTGTTTTGGATGGATCCCTATAGAGAGCTTCTCTGGGGGTCATACAACAACAACTTTGAGAGGACATACAAATGTGAATTGGGAATGATTCAAGGTAAAGGAATAGGGAGATAGAGACACCTCAGTCTTCGACTAGAGAGAAAAAGAAAGAGACAGGTTCCACATTCCTCGATTCCATTAGTTCTACACCTTGGGATAGTTTTTTTAGCACTAAGGCCGGAGGGATTCTTCCACTCTCATTACTCAACATGAATTCAATTGCTTCATATTATTCAATTCGTCCATATCCTTGGGAATGGTTCCCTCTAGTTGATTACTTGAGAGATCAAGGTATTCTAGATTTGGGATATCATCCAATGATTCGAGTATGCTACCAGTAAGCTTATTATTTGAAATGAAAACATAATCAAGGATTAAATTCCCACAAAAATAATTGGGGAATCAACCTGTGAAATTGTTGAACAATAACTACAACGAGTGGAGTTTTGGAAGATTTCCCAACTAGGTGGGGATGTCACCAGATAGGTTATTTTTTACCATAACAAGAGTTACAAGATGGGAGGACTCGAGAATACGGGTTTACTAGAACAATATTTTCGAGATGGGAGAACTCGAGAATATGGGGATATTACCCATGAGTTTGTTTTGGTATAGAACAAAATTTGGGACAAACTAAAAAAACCTAGTTATTCTAGAGTGTTTGAGCTCAAACGATTGTTACTTGCCAACAACTCTACAAGAATTGACATATTTGCTAATGAGGAAGGAATCTTACCCATAAAGAAATTATCTGATATATGTAGGTTTGTTAGCTGCTTCATTATCCTATGAGATTTATTTTTGTTAAATGTCAATATGGACAACCGATAATGATTTCCAATGCTTGCTAGAGAGTCGATTCAAATCCAAGTTCAAAGAGGTTAAATTATGTAGATTTCCAATGGAATTCTGAAGAAAAACCATAAGCTAGTGGAGAGGAGCGAATTTATGTGCATTCCATGAAGCATCACCATAAGTTGGTAGAGAGGCATGTGGAGGTTGGTGGAGGATAAAAAAAAGCATCCAAGTGTATAGATGCATTTGCATAGATCGATGCATGTTTATATAGAATGTGTATAGATGTATGTGCATAGATTGATGCATGTTTACATAGATAGTAAATTGAGAGAGGTCACACGTGATGGATGGCTATTAGAGAATTACACATCCAAGACAATTATCCAAAGTTGTCTTATTAAACCACCTACGAGTCCAAAATTATCTTATTAAGCCACCTATGAGTCAAGAAGTATGGTAGCATGCCTAATGAGGATTACTAGCATATCAATTAATGGTTATGATAAAAATATTAAGCCATGTCTCTTAAACTACAATTTGATAGTATTTTTATTTGAATCATGGTATTTTACTAGAACACAAGTATCATCATTAAATTCCGAATATCTATTGGTCGACTAGAATGAATTTTAAATTCCAAAGCTCTCCTAGTCACCTAGAACAAAGTTTTATAGAATTAAAAATTTCTTCAACTTAGATTGCACATATTGTGCATACTTTAATACCATAAAGTCCAATTTTTTCATGGATGCTTCTGATCCGAAATGGATCCGAACTGAAGAGTGGATAAGACTTAGTAATTGCAAAACAAATTGACAATCATAATGTATTATGTAATAATCCACATAAAAAAATGCAAATAAAAAGTTAAATAAAAATAATTAAAATGACAATGAGAGAAGGATAAGGAATGGGAAGTGAAGATCCATGGTTGTTGGCCTTCCCTTACCCCCTAGTTGTCCCTATTTCTTCACTCTCTCTCATACTCAAAGGGTTTTTTGGCCAAGGAGGAGGAGAGAATTGTAAAAACTTACAGACTTGAAGAAGAAGAATATTAAGCTCCATTCATCTGGTTTTCCCAATTGGGTTCGAGGATTAAAATCTTGTCTCATTGAGTTAGTTCCTTTGTGTACTAAGTATGGTTAAATTAGCCATTATGTCTTATTATATCTTTTTGGTTATAGTTTGAATGGATTATTTGTATCTTAATGAGGGCATGTAGAGAAACGTGTTGTATATTGTTTTCATTATTGAGTGTGTGAGTACATTGGTAATGGTGAATAGACTTTCAACCCATAATATTTTTGACTATTTGTGAGAGGGAATAATTCATTCCCAAATACATGATTTTAAAAAATCCTTAAATAGCCACATCCAACCATATTGATTTAACTGAAATTCATATTAATTCAATATTGACACCCATATTAATTAATGTGTTGATTTCTTAGGCTCCTTCGAGAATGAGCACCCTCACCCTCCACTTTACAGAATATGTTGCATGCACCCTCCTCACATCATTGTCCTTGAAGAATTTGAGGATATGTTGATGCCTAGGATTTTGTTTGTTGATTGAGGTGAACAACCACAACATATTTGTTTCGATCCTACCACACCTTCCCAAGCTCCGCCTGGGATTTAATGATGAGAGAATAATACTCACCTCTCCCTGGTTAGCTCCACTCCCCCTACTCCCTACCTAGATTTGAAGCATCACTAGTACAAATTCTCCTACCAATCATTATTTTCATCTATGCCATATCCAAAATTGTTTTGGGTGGATCCCTGTAGGGGGATTCTCTGGGGTCGTACCAAAAAATTTGAGAGGACATAAAAATGTGAATTGGGAATGAGTAAAGGCCAAGGAATAGCGAGATAAATCCGCCTCCTTCTTCAACTAGAGAGAAAATGAAAGAGACAAGTTCCACATTCCTCTATTCCATTAGTTACGCACCTTGGGATACTTTTTTAAGAAATTAGATCGAAGGGATTCTTCTGTTGTCATTGCTCAACATGAATTCAATTACTTCATATTATTCAGTTGAGTTTTCTCTTTGGGAATGGTTCCCTCTAGTTGATTACTTGAAAGATCAAGGTATTCCAGATTTGGCATATTATCCAATGATTCAAGTATGCTACCAGTAAGATTATTGGTTGAAATGAAAACATAATCAAGGCTTGAATTCTCACCAAAATAATTGGATAATGTCCCTGTGAAATTGTTGAATGATAACTACAAGGAGTGAAGTTTTGGAAGATTGCCTAATTAGGTGGGGATATCAGTAGATTAGTTGTTTTTTACCAGAACAAGAGTTACAAGATGGGAGGACTCGAGAATACGAGTTTACCACAAAAAGAGTTTCAATATGGAAGGACTCGAGAATATGGGGTTATTCCCTGTGAGTTTTTTTTGGTACAAAACTAAATTTGGGACAAAACTAAAAAATCCTAGCTATTATGGAGTGTTTGAGATCAAACGATTGTTACTTGCCAACAACTCTACTAGAATTGACATATTTGTTGGCAAATTCAGTGGATAGAATGCAGTGATGATTGTTGTCATTAATGGCAACAGTAGAGACAGTAGGATAAGAAGGATAAAAGCTCAGGAGGAATAGCCTTG
>SNQJ01S0242681.1:0-13383 GCA_010110895.2 Picea sitchensis
TAATGCATTAAAACACATAAACATAATACAAATGAACATTAAGGAGCATAAAACACATGAAGGCAAATAAGAGAGAGACAACCGATGTTGATAACAGAGTTCACCCCTCCACCTCTGGGGCTACGGCTCCGGACCTACTCCAACTGGAATGCAGAAACTATATATATTCCTTATGTGAGCCATGTTGGATAATGGGTTGCCTTATTTTTCTCATTAAACAAGCATGCCTCGATGGGAGATTGAGTGGTGTGTAGATTTCCACTGATTTTAATATTACTCATTTAATGTTTGTTGACAATGTGTTATTGTTTGGCATAGGAACTACAAAGGAATCATTGACTTTCAAGGAAAGCTTGGAACTCTTTAGCATGGCTACTAAATAATTTTCAGCATGGAAAAGTCTATGTTCTATCATGTGGGAATGGAGGAGCCCATCTTGAATCAGATTCAATAGTTGTTACCATATAAGGTTAAGGAGATGGAGTTAGGTTTTAAGTATCTTGGCTATTTTATTAAACCGTGTAACTATCTTAAAAGTGATTGGAATTAGCTTCTGACTAAATTTGAGAAGAGGATTGGTAATTAGAGTAATAGGTGGCTCTCGCTGGGGGGAAGATATATTATGGTTAAATCGGTCCTGGAAAATATCTTGGTATACTCGCTTACTTTGGCTAATATTCCAGTATATGTGTTGGTTAAGATTAGGCAACATGTAATTCATTTCTTGTGGTCAGGTAGCAAAGCGAGAAGGGGTATCCATATTTCTAAGTGGGATACTATTTCCAGTCCTAAGTATTATGAGGGCTGGGGATTTAAAATTATCCACCTATTTGGGAAGGCATTGGCTGTCAAAAGCCTTTGAAGATGCCTATTTACTCCTAGTCTTTGGCAGGAAGTCATAAAATGCAAGTACTTAAAAGATAATGAGGTGTTATAATGGTTCAGACTTGAGTACAAGGTTCCAAGGAAAATCTCCAATAGCTGGAGAGAAATGATGGAAGCCCTGTGTGTGATAAAAGACTAATTGGCTTGGATCCCCGGGGATGGTCGGGACATCAAATTAAGGGAGGACCCTTTTGTGGGAGCAACAAATTTTTACAAATTATTGGAAGATCCAAGAAGGGAACTTCATCTCAAAGATTTGCACGGATTGTCACATATTGGGTCAGTGGATGAGAATAGCCCTTTAGGCTAGAACTGGATGCCATCGAACCAATTAGACTTGAGGGGAGATTGGAAGGTGGAATGGGATAGGTACACCTCGGGCTTGGGATATTGTGGCTACGCAATATCCTCAAAGCGTGATTCTTTGGTCTGGTCCTGGGATGGAAAGGAAGCGAAAGTTCCAGCAAAGGGGGCCTATGAAGCTCTTGTTTTCAAAATGTAGGCTTACATCTATAAGTGGTGGTTTAAGGATCTGTGGTGTTGGAAGGCTCCTTTGAATATTTTACTATTCACCTGGTTGATGTTGGAGAACAAAACACTGAATAGTGACAAGTTTTTGAAGAGGGCAAGTATAGGACTAAATATCTGTCTTATGTGTCTTTCCTCAACTGAAATAGTCAGTCACCTTAAAGTGGAATGCTGTTTTGAAAAAGAAGTTTGGAACCTCATAAGGTTTGATCTATCTTTGACCATCACTTGGGGGAAAACTAATCTTCAGGACAGTTTAAAAGATTGGTTAACAAAAGTTAGAGAATGGACATAACTACCTTTGTTTGTGTGCTAGGACATTTGGAAACAAAGAAATTCAGTGATGTTTGAGAATGGGGAAAAATCTACATTGATGATAAAAAAGAAAGCCATATCTGCCTATCTGGAAGGGAGCAAGAAAGGAGATAGGTCCCCAAGAGTGACCTCTTTTCCTCCAAGGAGGATAGTGCAGATGCCAGTGGGTTATTTCGATGGAGCTTCTCAAGGAGATGGTGGTAAGTGTGGGGTTGGGGAAGTCATATTACTTCCTACAAACTTCACTTTAAAAGTGAGCCTTATGTGTGGAAAAGGAACAAATACAAGAGGAGAGCTTATGGCCCTTTGGGTTCTATTGCATATGGTACATTCCAGAAATATAGATAGTTTGCAAATCTTTGGTGACTCTAATATTGTGGTTGACTGGTTCAACTCCAAATCCCGTATCCAGGTGGTGGGTTTAATTTTCTGGATGAGGAAAACAAGGTAGCTCGAGTATACTTTCTCTGTTCTCACTATATCTCATGTATACAAGTATTATAACTCTATTGCAGATGGAATGTCAAAGAGGGCTCTATGTCAGGAAGTGGGATCTATGGTCTGTGAAGAAGTGGCTGGGAGAAACTTTGTTTGGAGATCCACCTCCTATCTTTTTTGAAGCATGTCTTATCTCGCATCGCTCTAAGGATGTTTGATTTTCTTATGTAATTTTAGGACTGCGCCCCTTGTTCACTATTTGGCTAGTCAACATTTTAATGCCTTCTTCTCGGGGCATCACTTTTGGCTTTTTCTTATTCTTAGTACTTGGGAGATTTTCTCGGATGTACAGATCTGCACTCTCTAATTTTTTGGCCTTACCCTTGTAAAACGTGATTTCTTTTTCTCAGTGGGGTTTTGTGGAGAATGGACTATAGGACAATGAAGATAGTTGTTAGTGGTGTATTTCTCAGTTAGCACTTGTAATGTCACAAACCTATATTCTAATATAAGTTGATATTTTTTTATGAAAAAAAAAGTGTATGAAGTTAACTATGAACATATTAGATATTGGCAAAGAATATAGCACATAGAGTGATTGTCCAACGAAATATCTATTATAAATATGTACACTTCTTTGCCTACAAAGATTTATTTCAATAACTTTTCTACTTATGTTTTCTCCATAATATTATTGACAATCTTAGCTTAATAAATCACTAGACATCTTCTTTATTGGAATTCATGGATTAATCAATTTTTTAATTATAAATTCTAGTTACATGATCAATAATTAAAGATGATGGCATATGCTTCATCATCCTCTCCAAATCAATGAATGGAATTTAATATTCATAATTTCTTGGCATTTATAAATGCATATGTTTAACTTGTTTCTTTTTCACATTTATTTAATCATATTAAGAAATTATTGTGTTTGATTAGCCAAGATTAATGTGATTAGATGTTTCATTTTGGCTTTTATAGGTGTGTGTGGATATGGCCGGTGGTTCAATTAATACAAGGGATCCCACTTTTGGTCGATGTTTCATATTTCGCCTCATCTCCCAGATGAAGCCAAGATGGGTATACCGGAGTGAAGATGAGTATACGAGTGGTTCGTATACTCCTACTCGATTCATAAACTACGTTGATCAAGAAACTCCTACTGGATTTCAACAAACTCTTACTCTATTCCAACAATCTTACCACTCCATCATCGAGAGGGATCATGTGTAGATAACTGCATAGAAGGATATCCCAGAAGACACAACTACACATAAATGAATGCTTCTAACGAAAAGTACAATTGGAAACATAATGATGCCTCCAAACATACAAAAAAAACACCAATGGAAACATAGTGATGCCTCCAAACATGCAAATGGGAGACTAGGATAAGAACCCTAGCAACTAGGTTTTGAATTTTTCTCATAATTTTCTTAAGTTTTCAATTTAATGGGCTAACATAAATCTTAGGACTTAAAACCCTAGATTTCACACACATACCAACATCATTCAATGTCATTGATCTCGACAAAGACGATTGGACGATTGTTGTAGATCTCTTACCCGTAATACCTTTTGGCTTTACCTATGAATTGATCACCATCCATGAGATGAATATATGTAACAATGTATTTAAAAATATCATTAAATTGACAGACATCTATAGGAATATGGAAAACATAAATTGGATTTCGTTTATGCAGTTTTAATTAACATAAATTGGACTTTGTTTATGCTAATTTTAATTTTTAATTTCAGCCACACGTACGTTCGTTGGATAAACCTAAATTTTTAGTTGGGCGAAACCTAAAACTTTTTATGGGTGAATCATGGCATGGAAATACATTTGGAAGATATGTAACTAATATGAATTGCATGAGTTTAATCACTGGAGATATCCGAGCATCTGTTGTGTTAGGGTTATTCCCAATCGTAAGCCTTAGCGTCAACTAGCAAAGTTTTATGTGGCACTGTTATTACACATAACATTTGAGTTAATAATGAATAACATTTATTTATTTAAAATTAAAAGAATTGAATGAAAAATGCTTATTGTGTAAGTAAGTAAAGTAGAGTTGGAATGTTGCAGCATAATTTAGTAAGATGGTTTTGGAGAAAGAGTCCATTCAATGATTTATTCAAAATAGATTTAACATATAATTGAATAAATGTATTTATAAAATTGTTTTGTAATTTTAGATTTAATACATGATTAAGTAAATGTATTTATAAAATTATTTTTTACACTTCAAAATTAATAGATTATGTTTATTATTAAAAATAAATATTATTAATAAAACAGTTTTAAAGTTTTTATATATATTTTGATGAGTTAATAAAAGAAATATATGATAATTATACAATCATAATGAAAAGTCTTCGTCATTTAAGGAAAAAAAATTCTAACTTTAATCTTTTAATTTTAAATAAACACTAAATTCTAAAATTAATTGCAAAAGTGTATCGTGTGTAGTGGTTTGGCGAAGCATGATATTACAAGTTTCTCTTGGGTTGGACTGAGTTGGGACTTAGGGTGGTAGGTTGGAGGGAGCATGGGACTTAGGGCTGGGTGGCAACCATTAGTGGTGCACAAATAGATGGGTTGTTTGTAGTTATTGATAAGTTCTAGGTATATGCATGCATAAGAAAGTCCAGTCTTGAACTTGTATGACATAGGTAGGAGCAGAAGCATTAGTTTGGTTTGAGATAGAGATTTTGTATAGTCAGTTTTTAATTTTTTTCTTCGTGAATAAATTAGTGAATAAATTAATGATGTTGATAAGTGTATATTAACCAGTTTTAATTAAATGTGGTTGTTGTTAGTTTATTTATTTAACCAATCACTTATTTTTTATCCATTCTAAGAGTGTTATAAATCTACAACATGATAAATGACTTACAAGATGACGTTAAAATTTTCACATGTTTGAATTTTTTTTTTTTTCAAGTTAATAATTTGAAACCTTATTCAAATTTCTTTGAATACCAAAGTTTTTTATTTTGATAATTTATTTAATTAATTATANTTGTATGAATGATTTTTTTTTGTTATTATAAATTTATTTTAATGAATTTTATTATTATTATAAGTTTATTTTAATGAATTTTATTTTATATTTATGTTATAATTTATTAATTAATTAATAAATAATATTGAATAATAAAATCACTAAAATGATACCATTTCAATTTTTCTTATTATTTTTTCAAAATAAACTTTTTAAAATTCAAAATATTATCTTAACATAAATTTAATTATAATTTAAACTATTTATAAAAATTAACATATCTATTTCACATTATTAAATATGTTTAATTTGACATATTGTAACTACTAAACAACTTACAAATTCAAATACATCTACTCCTCATCACATTGTCAATAAATATTGAAATATTTTCTTCCATAACTAATATACACCAAATTGATAAAATAATAAATATTAAATTATAATAAGTGCACTAAATTGATAAAATAATATTTGAAACTTAAATTATAATAAGTTCTTACATTAATTATTATATTTTGTTCATTTAAAAATTTGTAGTGTAAAGAAACAATTTATACATATTTTTTTTTTGTAAGTAAGTATAATATATTAAAATCCTCTCACGAGCAGAGTAACATAGCAAAATACATGATGTTCAGTCTGAAGAAGAGGGACTGCCCCAACAGAGGGGAAACCAGTCCCTGAACTCAGAATTATCAAACTGTTCATTTAGTCTATTGTCTATGGAAGTCATACTGTTTGTGCTTCAAAACTTAACAAAAATCAGCAGGAAATTGACAGTATAAACATCGGTCACCTGCAACTTGACTGATAAGCTAGACATACGGAGAATAATCGGGTCGCTTGGGCTGGATGTCTTCTGTCCATGGCTCCTCCTCGATGAAAGTGATCTGGTCGGCCCAATTCTTGTCACCTTCCCCATCGTCCACTGTGTAATCAGCTTTGCTGCCTGAAGTTGCGCCCATATCTTTTTCCTTCGTCGCGCCCATAACTTTATCCTTGGTCGCGTCTGCAGCTTCTTCCTGAGGCACCCTCGGTTCCTGGACTGGAGAGTCCTCGTTCTGCTTAGGGATCAGGGAGTCCTGCAGGGAGGCGAGGGTGCTGAGGAAGAGGTCGACCTTGACATCCGTTTCCTGGAGACGGAAGTTGAGGTCTTCCACGCCCTGGCGAATGCCAAACACCAAATCATACAGTGCCTCCATACTATCCCAAAGCTGCTCTGGAGTGGAGGCGTCCCGGGGAAGAGGTCCTGCGCCTCGAGAAGTCTGATGAGGGTCGGGCTCGGGGTAGGGGGGAGGCATCGGAGGGTCGCCAGGTTGACGAGGGGGGGGAGTAACAGTGCAGGGTACTAGCGCCCACGAAAGGGAGTGATCATGCTCCATGCGACGCGAGGTAAAAGAGAGGTGGCCGGAATGGCTGCGAGAGGATCGGCTGCGAGAGGAAGAGCTCAAAGAGGATGAGGCAGAGCGTGAAATGGAGGGACGCCGAGGCTTCCAGGGCGAGCCTCGCACTGGCCTCCCTCGTAGGCGCGTCATGGTGCAACAACGACTGTAGACAAAGGTGATATGTTGCACGTTGTGGGAGCACAAGAGATCAGAGGAAACAGAGCCGAGATTATGCCGGTGCCACTGCAGAGCTCGCTCTGCTAGCAACCAGCTGCAACAAACAAGGCACATTACGATCGACTGCATATTATGAAACCCAAAGGGAGGAGCAGCTGCGTTAATGGGCGCATTAAAATCCATTCGTAATGCGTTTACAGAGCATTTAAGCGCTGGGGGGAGGCACGAGCATTTCACGTGCCCCCACGTCTTGTAGCCCGTCACCCGCCTCCATTGACTGCCGCGTAACCCGCACTAACACCCCATCCGGGGGAACAATTTATACATATTAAACTACAAACCACTACATAATAATAATCATTCACCAAAAAAGAATATAATAAGATTAAGAAAGAATATAATAATAATAATAATAATCTATTTTTAAGGTCACGACCAAGCCACATCAAATTGGTGTATGAGACCCTCTTGTTTGTGGGATAAGAAACCCCTCTCCGTCCAACGATTTGACTGATAAAATCTACGAAAATATATATATCCAGAAAATATAACTTCATATCCAGAGTCTTTAACCAACAATCGATCCAAAGATCTTTCCAACTCCTTCACAACTTTCACAACTTGCCCAATAGTAGAATAACAATAACGATTACGAAAATCCATTCTAAATTCCTCTATGTCATGGTTTTCCAACGTCCGTTCCACGTCTCCCACATAAACAATACAATTAGCTACATGATCATGGAAACTCTCGATAATTCTCTTTATCTTTGCAAGATCTCAAAATTCATGCACAGGAGTTCTGTTGTCTTATATCTTGAAACAAACACCCCAGTCTCGATTTTTACCTGTTGGGTTTCCTGAACGTTACCAGGAGATGGGCTACACCTAGTAAAGGGCGCTACACCTGGTAAAAAAAGAAGGTTGCTACACCTGGTAAAGAAGGGCGTTGCACCGGGTAAAGAAAGAAGGTCGCTACAGCTGGTAAAAAAGGGCTCCAAGCACGAACTAACATTTCGACTCCACGCACCCATTAACCTCGGTAAAAAACACAAGCTCAATAAAAAACAGTTGGGTGCCTCACTTAAGTAGCTTAAAAAGCTTAAGCACATTAAAAACCTAAATTTAAAGTCACATTAATAACAACATCCATTATTATTATGCTAATCTTGTTCATCATCATTTTTAATGAATAACACATATATTTTGTCTTTCAAGAAAGTTAATACTTGAAATTATAACCTTTAATTTATTGTGACGACTAAGAATATTATCAGCATATCAAATCATGTCCATTTAAAATCCATATATGATTTTTTTTTTGTAAATGAATTGAGATTCTATATTACTAAGTAAAATATTGTACAAAAAAAGGCTGAGAGGTGTTCCCTGATCTGCCAAAAGGAAACCAGATCAGGGTTCCCTAAGCTGAGCTATCTACATAAGTGAAAGGATGGCTGGGCCACCACTCGGGGAAACTGACCCAGTCTCCATAAGTTCGTTTGAAAAAGAAAAAAAAACTATACCATCAGAAATACATAAAAGCGAGAGCATATAACATGCGTTGTTCCTATACTGATAAACAAAAGAACTTGAGTTGGTGCTACGCTAGTCCACGCAGATTGGGTGGCTTTCATCTCCTTCCTTCCTTACCTCGTTTTCCTTTTTCTGCTCCACCGTGTGCATCCTTCTGATGCTGGTTGGTGTTCCGCATCAGTTTGTTGGAGTGATGTCCATTTGATGGACATAGCGAAGGTAGAGTTGGAATTGACCAGCCAGTCGATCTATTTTTTCGCCTTGGTTCCTCTAGTTCTATGCTATACCTCTTATGCTGGCCTCCAAGTCACTGAGGCGGTTCAGGATTTCTATGATTTCCTTTTTGCGGCCTTGGTTTTCCACCCTACTGGTCTCGTTCTTTCCTGCTCTCGGCTTGCATATTAGAATTTTTGTACACCAGGCTTCCTCCACCTTTTTGTGGTAGAGGGTTTTCCTGGGCTGTGTGGCCCCTGGGTCCCTTAACCCGTCTGCTTCTTGGATGAGTTCCGACAAGGCTTTGCCCTGGCACTTGGTGTTGACTTCTCGCTCTCATCTGTCGATCACTGCTTTACCCTTTGTATCTGCCTTCTCGAGGAAGGTGCCTTTGGCCTCTCTGGCCGCCTGTTCCATCCTAGTGATCTTCCGGGTGCTTATTGGGAGTTCCTCCCCCTGGGGTCCCCTCTTACTCTGGGTGTTCTTTGTTCTTACCATCTTTCTTTCTTGTGCTTCTGTCGTGGCTTATGTCGTGCTTTCTTTCTCTGCTACTACTCTCCCCTTCCCGGTCTCTGGAATTGCTGCTAGTTGGTCTGCCACTATACCTAATGCTTCTTCTTTTATAGAGTTTCCCCTGACATCTCTAGGTAATCATTTGTCTCCCGTAAAGGCATATCTTCTGGTCCTTTATCTCTGTTTCTGAGTGTGTGTGCTTGGGAGCTCTGTCGTCGTTCCAGTGCCAATCTTTTTCCTTACCCGCTGTCCTCCAATCATTTCCTCCCTCGGGATCTGGGTGTGGATGAGGTGTACCCATACCTTCTCTCAGGATATCCCTTTGGTCTTCGTCCTTTATCGACTGCGGCTTACCCTTTCCATTCTCCCATAGCCATCCCCTGTACTTCCTTCTATTGACAGGACCTTGGTATCATACCCCTTCTTGTGGTGTGACTGTGATCTGCATTGTAACTCGTGTTTAAAAGGTGGTCTAATGGATTCGGCCTAGATCCTACTTGCCCTTCGTTTAATTCTGTGTCTCCAGCCTCGATGTGGTTGCCCATACTTTGGCTACCGTCATAGTCCTTTTCCGCTAGTTGGGTAGAGTCTGTCCGAAACTGACCAATTGGGATGTTAATCCATGTGGCATCCAATTCTGATCCTTCCCTATCGACCCCTTCATTAGAAATTCTATCCGCGAGTCCATTTGCTAACCTGTGGACCCAACGCAACTCCACTGTGATCCCTGTCTGCAAATGCTCCTGAATCTTCCGCAGATAGTACGCCAAGAGCCAGTGCCTCTGTATTTTTCCCACTTTGGTGCCGTTTTGGAGTTTCCTTGTTGTGTTGATGACTAGCATGGAGTTGCCTTCCACTATTACATTTTCCATTCTTTCCCTGTGTAGTATCTCCAGACCTGTCTCCAATGCTCCAAATTCCACAACGTTGTTTGTTGAATTCCCCAAACTTCTTGTGTACAGTCGGATAATTCTTCCTTGACTGTCCCTGATTACTCCCCCCATACCGGTCCATCCTAGGTTTCCCTTCGACACCCCATCGAAATTTAGCTTGAGGGAGCCCTCTGGTGGCGGTTTCCAGTTGCGCTCACCTAAAATTAGTTGTGACACCTGTCTCACCTGATTGGGGTTATGTCTTCCTTTCACTTGGAAAGCCTCTAGAATTCTGAGATCCCAATTAGTGAGTTGCACTCCTCCCGTTCGGAGGTTGCAGCTCTATACCGTTTCCCTTGTCATGGCTATTACTGTTTCCTTGATCTTTCTCGCCATCCAACTTTGGTTCCTGAAGATGCGTCGGTTCCTTTCCTTCCAAATTGCCCAAATGATCATGCCGAGGGTGAGGGTCCAACAAAGATTCACCTCTTCTTTGTCGCTGTAGTTTTCCGCCTAGGTGTTTATAGTTGCGGAAATATTTCCTCTGATCTTATTAGACTGACAAAAAATGCCTGCCGAGTCCCATAATTCTGCTGTGTAAGGACATTCATCCAAGATATGGTTCGTTGTTTCCTCCTTTCCTTCACATAGGTGGCATCTTGAAGGGCCTATGAAACCTCTCTTTTTTAGGGTCTCCCAAGTTAGGATTCAGTTGTGTAGTATTAGCCACTAGAATATTTTTATTTTTGGCCATTGGGGGCTATTCCAGAGCTTGTCCCAATGATACGTTGCAACTTTTTGATTCTGGTTTGTTATGTAGTGGCGTACTTCTTTAAGATTGAATTCCCCTCCTGCTTTGTGCCCCCATCTCAGCTGGTCATTTCCATCCGTGATTGCAATTTTCCTTCTCCCCAATTCCTCCTCCACTTCTTTAACTGCTATTGCGGTCTGGTATCTAGTATGTGGGGTGAGAGTGTTCCAGATTCTCCATTTGTTGCGCTTTGCTTCTTGTTTCCAGTAATGGTAAACTCAGGTTTTGCCTTGCGCCATCATCTCCTGTTGGAGTTCCTCCCGGCCCAGTTGTTCCATTATGGGTTCCTGTTTCCAGGCGTCCTCCCAGAATCTGGTGGTTCTGCCATTCCTTATTTCCCAAAATTTGTGTGTCTGGATCCAGGTCTTGTTGCGCCAGGCTAAGTTCCAGATGGTTGAACCCTCCTTGGTGCCTCTGAAGCAAATTTTGTCCTGGTTACTAATATTTGGGGCGTACTTTTCTTTCCACAGGTTAACCCATGGCGTGGTCATTTCTTTGACCCATCTCCACCAAAGCTTCACCCTATAGGCGCCATTGGTTACTTGCAAGTCGTGTAGCCCAAGGCCTCCCTTTCTCTTTGGCTTACACACTTTCTCCCAAGCCACTAGTGCCCATTTTTTCCTTGTTTCCGCTCCGCGCCACAAGAATTCCCTTTGTATGGTTCTTATTTTTTGTAAAATTCCCTTGGGGGTCGGGAAAACTGACATCATAAATGTTGGGATAGCTTGCAGAACCGACTTGGTTAGGATAAGTCTTCTTACTAGGTTGAGGGATCTGAAAGTCCAATTGTTTACCCGGTCTTGAAGCTTGTTGACTATTCCTTCCCATGTTGACATCTTGTAGGCTTTGTCTGTCAAGGGGATGCTTAAGTACTTGGTTGGGAGGGTTTTGCATTCAAAGCCCATGATGTTGGATAAATTACTTTGGATAGTTGGGTTGGTGTTAAAGAAGAATATCATTGATTTGGACTGGTTTATCTCAGTCCCTGAGGCTTCCCCAAACTCATCTAAGATTTGTTTGTAGGCTTCCGCTTCCTTGACTGTGGGCATGCCATGAAGTAAGGTATCATCCACGAATTGTTGGTGTGTGGAAGTTGGACAATTCTCATAAAGTTTGATACCTTTTATTTCCCCTGTCGCGGTTGCACTTTTTATGCTTCGACTGAGTCCTTCCATCATTAAGATGAATAAGAAGGGGGACAACGGGTCTCCCTGTCTGATGCCTCTCATGGATCAGTAAGGTTTGGCAAGGGCTCTGTTTACTAGTAGTGAGAAGTTTGTTGTGGATACTAGGTTGGTTATCCATCGGATCCAGTGTTGGGTGAAGCCGAAGGCTTCTAGGGTTCTGACCATATAGTGCCAGCTGATTTTGTCGTAGGATTTTGCTAGGTCCAATTGTATTATCATTCCCCCCCTTTTTTGAAGCTTTAGGGTGTGGATCAGTTCATGGGATTGGATAATATTGTCCATTATTTGCCTTCCTTCTACAAACCCCTCTTTCTCTTGCGACACTAGTGTGGGTAGTAGTGGTTTCAGTTTGTTGGCTATAACCTTGGAAATCATCTTATACACCACATTTCACAGCGCTATTGGTCTGTAACGATTGAGAGTTTTGGCTTCATTTTCTTTGGGGATGAGTGTTATCAAAGTAGCATTTAGTTCTTTCAGGATGGAGGCTGACCTTCTAGAGTCTTCTACTACCTTGTAGACATCTTGCTTGACGACTTCCTAGAAATCTTTGAAAAACTCCGCTGTGAACCCATCTGGGCCTGGAGCTTTTCCATTGGGCATTTCTTGGAGTGTTTGGTCTATTTCTTCCTCCCCAATGGGCTTGATCAAGTTTTTGTTTTGTTCCTCTGTTACCAGGCAAGGGATGTGCCGGGTCACCTTTTGTATGGCCTATGTTCTATCCTGATTAGGTTCCTGGGCGATCCCATGGAAGTGGTTTACCAGAGTTGTTTTGATGTCCTTATGGGACTCTCTTTATATTCCATTCGGGTCCCTTATCTTCAAGATTTTGTTATGGGCTCTTCTGGCCATGGTTTTTCTGTGAAAGAACTTGGTGTTCTTTTCCCCTTCCTTTAGCCATCTGATCCAGAACTTTTGTCTCCAGAGAGTTTCTTCCCGTTGGCACATTTCATCCCATTCCTGGGTCATCTGGATCTCCTCTTTTTTCCTTTTCTCATTGTAGCCCTCCAAAATGTAGGTTTCCTAGAGTGTTTTCATTTCTTCTTCTATGTTTTTATTCGCTTGGTTTATATTCCCAAAGGTGTCCTTGTTCCACTCCTTGAGCCTATATTTGATATATTTTAGTTTCTTGTAGAGTTTGAACATCCTTGTACCTTGCTCTGGTTGCTCTTCACTCCACCACTACTTGATATTTTACTTGAAAGTTGGGTGTTCCATCAAAAATTTCTCGAATCTGAAGGTCATGTTCTTTGGTGTGGTCTGTGTAAGTTTTAAACCTGCGAAGTAAAGCAATGCATATAGATTCTTAAGCAATATAGAAATTAATCAATGGCTCATACCCAGAGTACACAGAGATTTGTACCAGAAACCCTCAACCGGGAAAACCTTTCTTATTTTCATTATATCAAATTTCACCATTCACCATACAATATATACAATGTTTTTAGGTATTCCGTAGATACCAAAACCCTAATCCCTTAATCCGGGATTAATTTACAAATC
>SNQJ01S0242682.1:0-13383 GCA_010110895.2 Picea sitchensis
TGTAGTTGGTTTCCATCAGGAGGTACAGAAAGAAAAGGATAAGTCTTGGCATGACAAACACTTCAAGAAGAAGAAATTTAAGTAAGGAAATTTGGTTCTCCTTTATGAAAGTAAATACTTGTAGCACCTAGGGAATTTTGGGATGCATTGACTAGGCATATATGAGATAAAGTTTGTCATAGATGGAGGTGTTGTGCAGCTGCATGACTTAGCAATCAAGCAGATGAAAGGAATGGTGAATGGTAGTCGATTGAAAATGTATAGGGGAAACCCTTAGTAGAGGTTGCACAGAAAATATAAATGTACATATTCTATATAGTAGGTGTTATGATGAAAATCTCTCTATGTCTAGGGGTAAACCAAAATAGACGAAAATTACTGCAGAAATAAACTCTTATCTAAGGTATGCTATATAATTAAATATGATAACAAGACAAGATAAAGAGCCTACCTCATTCAAACATTCGATGAAGTCCACCGTTTAGCACTTGACTCAAAGAAATACACTTACAGTTTGTCCACAACAACCAAGAAACACAAGCATATGGTGATAACATATAAAGTTAACACATTCAATAGAATAATACATCAACATTCATAACAAATATTCCCATGGAATAACAATTCAAATATTTGTAAGATATTAATTGGACAAGAAAAAGAGTATTTCTATTAAAATGTAATCAGCAGAAGTGAATGAATTACAAACTTCCATGTCGGCAAGGTTTGGAACCGAGAAACTAAGTCCCTTCTAGTTGGGCCTCCACCACTTCAATCATCCACCAAAGGAAATCTCATAGAAGAGAGACAATGAGGTTCTCAATCAAGTAGGGAAGAGCTTGGGGGATGAACAATGTTTTCATAATTAAAAGGAAAAGGGGATGCAAACTGAATATGAAGTGAATAATTTCTCCAGAGTAACTTTTGTCTCAAAGTTGAATTTGTCTCCTCTCTTTCCATAGTTCAGATATGGCCCATTTATAGCCTTCAAATGGAACTGAAGGGTAGAGTTGGAATGTTTCCATTATATGGAAGGTCAAGGATCATGGATCACGTGATGTGACATGGAAACCCGACACTATTTTTTAATTTTGGGCACAAAACATGTTGTACGTGGGTTGTAATGGTGCAACCTATGTATACACATCCTGTATAATAGTTAAGGAGTGCATATGTGGAAAAATATTGTTTTTAGCTCTAGGATTTGCAAAAAGGGACTTCAATTCTGCTTAGGAAAATGGAAAAATGCCTTTCTAAGAAACTTTGCATAGAGTGAGGAAAATATTAGAATAATAGATGGCCCCTAATGTGTGAGGTCAAAGGAGTATCTACGATGGTCGAAATACATTATAATACCCAGAAGTGGAGTAATGGAGACTGATCTAGAAGAACTAGTTGCTCATATATACTAACTTTGTGCACATGGATTCTAATTTGAATTACATTGTAGATCCATGTGAAAATATATCAAATAGTCGTTCATGGCCATGAATAGTAAATACAAAGGTGGCTATATGTCAAAGGCTCTCATATTCATGAACAAGGCCTAGTAAAACCAGTCTCAAAGTCAATATGAAGATATATGTATACAATGGAGTACAATCTAATCCCCCATGATCACTGAAGTCACATTGGTACTTGTCCAATGAGAGATAACAACAGCTCAGGAAATCTACAACTATGATCTGATGTCTTCAAGTCTTCTACACGTTCTGCCAAAGGTGCAAGTCTACATCATGTGAATAAAGGAGTTGAGGTCGAACAGAATGAGACTTCATTTGATTACTGGTCATTAAGGTATACCGTTAACAAACGCAAGACAACCTACCGATAATGAAAGTAGGTATCAAGGCATCAAGTAAATTATTATAAGTCTGAATAAAGGTGTCGGGGTCAAACACTTGAAGAATCCATTGATGTATCCCCAACTGTCGATGGCAGGAGAACCTAATACTAATGACTACAAGCCTCTAGGTACTGATAGGACTCTAGGTCTTGTTTCCAGAATAGATGGGTTGAAGTCAATGGAAGGAGGCCCATTGAAAGGAGAGAATTGAGGCATCTCTCATCATTCAGCACAAGGTACAAAGCAGGAGCTTGATGTTTTGGAAGAAATCAGACGAAGAAAATTTTCATTAACCAATGACCCTGTGCGTCTTTCACATGTTCCAGATGCAAGTGATACAGGAAAAAGACCCTCTTAATAGAAGCCAAAAAGTAAAACTGCTGACAAAGGCGAGGAAACCTCCAATAAGGTTAATGGAATTTGAGGCACTGGACAAATCTTGATGCGTGAATATATTTCTTTCCATCAAACACAAGGGAAACCTCCCATTAAATGACCAATGATGAAATTTCGATTGTTGGGTTCAAGGTTACCTACCAATAATGAAAGTAGGACCAGGGTGAATGATATGACTACAATTTCATGTAATTCTGAGACATATTGAGGGTATGACCGACATGCAAATTCAATATTTATGAGGAATGGCTGACACAAGTTGATAGACATCATTTGAACAAGAGCATAAGACATATGGAAGAATTTGGTAGCATAGACTCAATGATGAAACTTTGAGATGTAGGAGGCATCAATGAAACTCTCCATAGGGACTGGAAGAGTAACCAGTCGGGGGAGAAAACTCTACGTAACGAGATCAAATTCCTAAGGTCATGCTAAACCCAATATTTTGATGACAAGTGGATTCAATTGTTTTTTCATATTCAAATGAATTCTATGATACAGAGGAGGAAACGAGTGTCGCAAGTAAGAAACTAGTTCCAGTGGAGGAACATACCTATGCTCAATGCAAGCAGGTGCATGTGGGAGATGGGCACTCGGGGGAGTGTTTTCTCTTGGGTATAGGTTGTGAAGTTGCAAAGGATATAAACAAGGCTCTACTTGGATAATGATGAAAATTGTTCAGGTGATAGGCTTATAATGCAAAAACGAGAACTGACAATAGGCTCAATACTACAAGCAAGAGAATGAGATGCAATTACAAATTAACGACAAAAAATGTCATTTTTCGTAATCTTATTCTATTTGGTTTGAAAAAGGGGTAAAATTGTGCCAAATATATGTCCTTTCAAATCCAATTTACGAGTGTGAGAAAGACAAGTTCACTAGGTAATATTTTTTATTTTTGAGAGAGTCGGAAAAGAGCTTAAATTAGACACGTTGGGAGTCCTCTAGATATAGGTCAACATTTTTATAAGTAAGTAATGAGGTTCAAACATAAATTCATGTATTATCTACAAGGGACTCTCGATCCTACGGAAAAAAATCTATGCATGGGCATCGAATGGAGCAGGGGATCTAACTAGGGTACCCATATTTGGTAAGTCTCTACCATTTGATAATGACACTTCTAGTGGCATATATAAGGTTCTGTGTCGCTATTAAATGGGTTCGTACCTAAGGCATATGATCTACAATCATAGGATGATGAAAGTGTGCATAATGGATTGGTGACCTATCCTATATGTTGGATGACGAAAATACTTGTCCAAAGTTATGAACGGGCGACATGGAGCTGAAAAACACAAGAATCCCTGGATAAAACCACCAAAACCAACTCCATCTAATTTCGTATTAGTCCATTAGGCCAAAATATTGTACAAAACTATGTAAAGTGGGTAATGTTTTTCTATAAATAGTAAAAGAAAACAATTTTACTATACCATTTGTATTTTTTACCCAAGTAGTGCATTTTGGAACAAATTTCCCTCGAATTTCAACTATTGATTGCGGGAGCCACGAGAGATGAAATCAACAACCGTCTAGACCAAGTAACTCATATTTCTCCTCTCTTTATTTATGGTGGATTAAAATTTGGAATTAGGTCTCCTTTTTTGAGCATTTTAGGGTGCAACTTAGAAACTAAGGTATACGTGGGCTATAGATCATCAAGTTGTGTATATGCATACCTATACATGATTGTTTTCAAAACATCCAACGTATAATCATCCTTATATGCGACTATGTACACTATAGCTCATGTACATTTCCATGGAAAAGGTTTTTAAAATGTTGCTAACTCAAAAAATGGTTTGAATCTTGCAGGATACTGCTAGAGTGGAGAGAAAGAGAGCATGAAGAGGTGGATGTTGTAGTGGAGAGAGATCCAGGGGCCCATATGGCCTTACAAATATGTGGTCTATATAAGTTTTGGGATATCAAAGGTATGAGGGATCAAGTGAGACTGCTTCAACTACTTGTGAACTACTGAGATCCAGATACTGAGACCTTCAACCTTGATGAACAACCATTGAGGATTGAAGTTGAGGACATCTAATTCTTGACAATATTGTCGCATCTAGGTGAGGTGGTCAACCTCAAATCTCGGGGAGATGGGAGTGGCATGAACATAGAGGATTACATAGCCACTCATTGCATTGTAGGGATCGAGAAGGTAGGGAGCCAAATCCTGATCTGAGCGATCAATAATATGAGTCTCAAGATTGTTGTCCTAGTGTTGACATGGATCACATGGTCAACCTATTTGCACCAAGAATTAAGGCCACTTATGTTCTATTCAGTGGATTTCTTGCGACCCACAGTTTATGACTGGTGCACCTCATTGTTGACCAACATGAAGGGCCAACTAAGAGACTGCAAACTGGGTAGAAAGAGGAACTTCGGGTTCAAGTCTATCCTGTGTAGTTTTTTCTTCGAGCGGGTTCTAGTCTTGGGCCCTAAAGTTGAGATTGTTATGCATGGACCTCGTGATCCAGCCATGGCATGGTGGACCAAAGTGATGAGGCAACAGGGGGGTGGTAGGGTGTTGATATCCTACAACGATGAGTTTTTCTTCTGGTGGAGTCGACAAGTGATAGCTCTGGAGGACTACCCTTATGCAAGGGTTGACTTCAGAGGAGATCCAGACATGTTGTTACCACCAGGATCCACCTACGGAGACACAGGTATGTCAAAGTTTTTGAATATCTCATTTTTATTTTTATTTTTTATAAGAAAACAAAAACATATTTGGATGATGTTAGGTACTAATTAAACATGTATGTGACACAGACGTAGGTCCAAGACGGTCGAACGGACTTCCACGACATCGACAGAGATACCGAAGGGATGAGACAGCAGGAGGGGACATTGATATAGTGCTTCAAAATGTGTAGGGCAACTTGTCTCGTTTGAAAAGAGGATTCCCATGGTTCAGGTGGAGGATCTGTTGGAGGCGATGCAATGATAGGTGGTAGGTGTGCCTCATGATTGGGTACGACTCTTTCGATCTCTCGTAAATGCCATAGTATGCTATCATAACACACATTTGGTGCCACAGGTGTAGATGTCGTGACTATTGTATGATCGACCATATATCTATTTTGAGGGTGTCAGCCCGAATTTTGTACTATAACATCATATTTTTTGGAGATATGAAATATATAAAAACATTGATCTTTGACTTTACTTATGTTACAATGTGTACATTGATAAAAGTGCTTTCTTTACTTTAGTTATGTGACAAATGACAATCTAAAAAAAATAACATATGCATCAAATACATAATTAGAACTTCTAGGTATGTGATCATAAGTAATCAAATAAAAGTGTCATTCTAAAATTCATACCCGTAAGAATCGTCATAGTAGAGTAGGGTCTCACACATAGTAATTGTCATTCAACTGACATACTACTAACTAGGAATCCAGGCGAACTTCTAATGATTGAATACCATGTGAAATGAAATCATGTAAAAGTTCTATAACAATGCTATACTCGGCCATATTATTCATGGATAACCCTAGAAAAACACCACCTAAAGACACAAATAGAACCTTGGGTGAGTAAAAAACCCCAAGAGGTGGAAGCCAAGTTCCATGTATGGAAACTGGCCCCGTCTGTGAATCCTAAGTAGACCGAAGACTTTGTTGACATCTTCCAAACAAGGGAAAACTTGATAAGCAAACTGAAGATAAAAACAAAGGGAAAAAATATGTACAGTAAAATACATTAGTACAAAAAGAGTTACACCCAAGCTTGGGGATCAAGCGTAATATATTTTCAAATATATCCCATTCTTGGGCTCAGCTAGTATGGTCCCTTCATAATATTCTAATTCATAGGCTCCTTTTTCTAAGACACGTCGCACGATATAGGGATTGTGCCACTTGGGTTTGAACTTTCCTACCCATAGTGGTTCCTTGGCTTGGTCGAATAAAAGGACCAAGTCACCCTCGATGTACTACCAAGGATAGATAGATTTATCATATTGGACCTTGACACATCTTTTATTCACTTCGATAGTCATGGAGGCATTTCGACTTTGTTCATCTAGACTCTCTAGGTGTACAAGGCATTGTTCGATATCGGAAGTGTCAGGTAGGAGCACAACTACCAATATAAGAGAAGGGATTTCACATTCAATAGGTATGATCGAATCCACACCGTGCACTAACTAGAAAGGAGAAAAACTAGTGGAAGTATTAACTGAGTTTCAGTATGCTCAAAGTGTTGGGTAAAGCATGATATGCCAGTCAAATTTTCTTTGGCTGACAGTTTTATGCAAAATGGTATTGAGATACTTGATTATGACCTCTACTTGTCCATTTTCCTAGGGGTATTAAGGGGAAGAATGACAATGTTTAAACCCTAGTTTTGATTATAATTCTTTCATCATTTCATTCTGAAATTGACTACCATGATCAATGACAATCTCACTCAGGATTCTGAACCTGGCCATAATTTGATTGAACACAAATAAATAAATAGTCTTACCATCGAATTTAACTATAGGCATGGACTCAACCCAATTATTAAAGTAATATGTGACCATGATAATGTGTTGATGCCCCCCCAGCCAAAGTTGGGTTGCAATCCACAAAATCTACCCGCACTTGGTGAAGGGCCCGACGATAATGAATGGATGGAGAGGGGCTAGATGCGAGCGCATTTTTCGAGTGAACACTTGGTAGGGGTGACATTTATTAACTGCTTCGACACAATATTTAAAAATAGATGGCCAAAAATAAACGATTCAGAAAATTTTATGGGTTGTCGTAAGCCTAGATAGATGACCACCAAAAGCCCCACTTTGGCAGTCATTAGGAACAAACTCATATTCTTTGTGATTCAAACAACAACGCAGGATTTTTTATACTCCTTGGTGATACAAAGTGTCACTGATGATAAGGTAGTTCTTAGCTTTGTATCGTATACGTCATCGGTCATCTCGCGAGAGATGCTGAGGAAAATTCAAAGTTTGAAGATAGACAACAATATCTCTATACCGGGGGTCTGATGATGAGACAAGGGAAATGTGTTCATCAACAAATGAATCAACATGAACAACATCCTCATCTAACCAAGGGAAGTCAGATATTAACTCTGCAAAAACTAGTGACTTTTTGGACTTCACAAAAGTGAAATTGAGATCAAATTCTTGTAGACTAATTATCCATTTATTGTACTTTCCCCTATGATACACCTAGTAAGGACGTATTGAAATGGATTGACACCAACAAATGCAATAGTTTTACAAAGAAATATATAGTTTTGTAATCGTTGAACTGTGTGAATGACATGCTCACATAGCTCATCATCCTCCTAAACCAACACTATACCAATCATCTCTTTGGACACGGTAACATAAATAAAGTAATCTCTACCATATTCTAGAGACTTCAATAGAGGCATCGATACCAAGGATTTATTCAAAGCATTGAAGGATTCCTAGGCTCTCTCATCCCAGATAAAAGGAGTTTCCTTCTTTAAGAGATGGATGAAACCCTTAGTAATATTGGCATAGTTCACTATAAACCTTTGTAAACAATTATCTTTCCCTTGTAAACCTTGAAGTTGATGAATAGTGCATGGCGGAGGCAATCGAAGTATTGCCTCAACCTTTAACAGATCTATCATGATCCTAGTCTCAGAGACTAAAAATTCTAGAAGTCGACCTGACCTAACGCAAAATAATCATTTATGAGGGTTCAAACAGATGCGATAATGGAGACATCTTTCAAAAACTAGTCGAAGGTGTTCAGGGTGATCCACTCTATTATGGGAGTGAGCAACATGATCCTCGAGATAGGCTTCAAATATATGCTTGAGATCGTGAAATGCAGAGGTCATAGCTCGTTGGAAGGTTTCTTCAACGTTCTTAAGGATAAAAGGCATATTTCGGTATACGAATGTACCCCAAGGGAAAATAAATTTCATCTTATGTTGGTCCTCAAGCTTAATCTGAATTTGGTTATACCTTGAAAATATGTCCATAAAAGAGAAAAATTTGCTTCCCGCACATTCATCGAGAATCTGATCGATGAAGGGTGTCGGGAAGTTGTCTTTGGGACAAGATTTATCCAGGTCACAAAAATCCATGCATACACTAATGGTTCATTTCATTTTATTCACAAGAATGATATTGGATACCCATTCAGTCAAGGGACCCAGGTAGATAAAGCCCATGTTAATCATTTTTTCTACCTCTTCCTTAATAGCAAAGGCCTTCCTAGGATTGACAGCTCTAAGTCGTTGTCAAACAGGCTTAGCATCCAGGTAGTTTTTAATCTCATGTTCAACAATTCAAGGGTCAATTCATGACATCTATTCATATGACCAAGTGAATACATCGTGGAATTACTTGAAGAGATCGATGTAGATTAGAATTTCTTCCGGTGAACAATCCGCACTGATGTATACATTTTCAACCTTTCCAGGAATACGTGAGATATCGATCATGATGGTAGGAGAGAAACTCTCCATGTTTCATTCAGCATAAATGGCATGCGTATCAATTGGAACTATGGCGTGACCGACTATATTGCTAAAGGTAGATCTAAAATCATCTTGTTCGATTATGGTAAGCTCTGGGAGAAAATAAGAGATATGATTCATATCATCCCATGGCCTTTCAGAACCATTCATAACCTCTATGATAGATTCATACAAAGGTAAATTCTCATCGAGGAAATCATGTGAACAAGACAATGAAGTGGCCGAAACAGGCTCAGGAATAGGATCCTCCTCGTCTGTCTACGAGGTAACAAGATCTAGATCAGAGGAAGAGTTAAGAACAACCTGATATGCTATCTCTGTTGTCGATAGTAGCATGGGCATTCTAGTATGTGACTAACCTTCAAAAGATACAGTTGAGGAAGTTAGGGTCCAAGGATCATTAAAATATGAAGTGCGGAAAGGAACAAACCTCTTTGATGAAGCATACCTACTTTAAATGGTGTATATGTGATGAAACAGTGCCATGAAGTCGAAGGTACCCATAAGGGATGAATACATTTTGACACCAATATTCTTAGTTTTCGGCTGAGAATTGTTGATCACGGGGATTGACGACCCAATCGATGCATTGGGGCTAGCTTACACAAAGGAAAACTAGTCGATTTTCACGATCTTCCCATTGTGAGGAAAGAAAAGATTGTGGAAGACTGACAATATGATTGCAGTCATAGAAAAATTCCAATTGCATCCTAGTAACAAGTTATAGTCAAGGGGTGCATCAATGACCTTGACATCCACCTCTACTGTCTTCCCACCTTACTAGACCGGGTAGGCAGGAAGAATATCATGAGGGTGGAATGAACGACCATCAAAATCAATCAACATGGTCGAAGATTGAGAGAGGGTCAGAGAGACGAAAGATTTCCAACAAACCAAGGACATCACAAATGTTGCAACGCATTCATCAACAACAATACATTTGATGGTATACTTTGAGTAACCCAAGTGGATTTGGAATTCCACATGGTAAGGCAAGCAAGGCTTCACATCCATGATGTCAAAATTGTTAACTTTAGAGCCACAAGGATCTAGAGCTCCTAATGTAGATAACAACGAATTCCTCTGTGAAGGACACGTCTGGAGTACCTCTAGAGCCGACATCGCACAAGGGGTTTGACCCAGGTCCTCCACAATAGAGTAATTATGGGTGACTCTAGCATTAGTATTGTGGGAAGAGTCCTTGATTACTCCTTTCATAATATGGGGCGTGGGCTTTGCTTTTTCGATCTGTAAAGGCGTCTCCGAAGGAGGGGGAGACTCTAGAATAGGTACAGTCCATGAAGAAATGTAATCAAAATACTGAGTGGCTACATTAACCTCATATTTAACCATATTGATGCATAAATGGTCATCTTCTTGAGTCGGTGGGTTTTGAATCCAACTCACAACATTTCTGGAATTCGAGGATTTTGAGGCCATGTGTTGATTATGTGGAAAATGATTAGTTATCACGGCGGGTGGTAGAGATAAAATCCTTGTAGTTTCCACAAGTTTGGGGCATAAGTGGGTAAGGTGATCATCTATACAAATATTGCAGGGAAACTTCACCTTATAGCTTTCTTTCTTTCCCTCACTAGCATTATTATTCGACTTCTCATTATTACAGTTGTCCTTGGGTTTATTACTATTCTTCTCACCCTTACAATTGTTACCACATCCTTTCTTTTTATTCCCTCCTGGTTTTTGGTTACCATTCGGGTTGGTCAATGGCTACAAAAAATGTACATCTGTCGACTGAGTGGGATCGAAAGACACAGACAAAGATGGCCCTCCTACAGACTGGCTTAGAGACAATTCTTTCAAGTGGCTTGTCACCGAGTCTATATATTTCACATTGGCAGAGCCTACAATTCCATCAGCATGAGCCTCAAGATTTTTTCTAGGGTCATAGTTTGACCTTGGTGCATCTGGAAGAATATTGTATAACATCCCAGAATGAGCATATATAATATCTAACTATTGGGCTTTAAAAATTGCTTCTTCCTTAGATGTAACGTCGGATGTAGAAACATCATTCAAAATATAAGGTTGTAGATACTTAAGGAACCACTATAGCATGAATTTTATGGGTATGTAGGCCTTAATCAACCTCTTCCATCTACACCACTCCTGAATTTGATCTGATATATGAGTGGCTTTGTCCTGAAGGAAGGCTGACAAAATTTCTATACCCGCATCGTAATGTACTGGCAATTGGAAGTGGTTGAGGAAGACTAAAAACATTTGATTAAAATTTTTGTATGTCCCCCTTGGTATCTCTATATCGTATTTCATGGTGACCCCTATGAGGGTGTGTTGAAACAATATTAAAGGAATATAATCACAGTTAAGGGAGTTTGAAGAGCACCAAAGGTGAAAATTAGTGATGTGATCACCAGGATCTTCACTGGTTTTGCCTTTGAATTTTGGAATATTCGAAGGAATCTTGGTGGGGACGCGGGGGGGGCATGTCGGATTATGACGCATAGGGGAATTCATCAATTTAGACAATTCTAATAGATTGAGTGTGGCCAGAAAAGGGAGATAGGGTTGTGATATCTGGCCCAAGCTCCCTGGAAATATTGTTGTTGGGGAATCACATCCCATCCAAGTTCTTGTATGCACGATGGCCCTATCTGGAATTTTAAGACCCTCCTATGAAATGATTCATCAGGGGTTGGTTGGGAATCATTCCAGTAGGAATGTTATGATGAGGGTTGTAAAAATTTCCCCTAGTTGGAGTGGCTCCAGGTTGGGGGTTGCCTAAGGTATGAAACTTACCTCCTCCAAGTGTGAATCCAGAGGATAAAGGTGGATTCATAATTCCATATTTGTTGGTCGAAATCGATACATAGGAGGTAAGTGTAAAGGATGGACCATAAGTAGTAGCTTGTCTGCAAGGTTGGTTAATCCATCCAGAAGCATTAGGACTAGGATTACACCCTCGGTGAAAAGGAGGAAGGCCTCCAACTTTAGGAGTCATTTGTGGGATATGAGAACCACCAAACAAAAATGGAGTATGTGGAGGAGCCATGCTCCCAAGTCCAATACTAGTATTCAGACTAGATATTGGGATGGAGGATGAAAATTGCGATGTGAAATTTGGCATACCATAAGAAAAAGGGCTAGAGGTCATAGGGATGGACTGAATATTGTAGCCCGAAGAGTGACAAAGGGACCCAAAAGGGTTCATGGCTATAGGTTGAGTATTCACTATAGGATAGACAAGAATTATGATAGGAACCTATGACACTACAAGCATTGTGGTTGAAGGTGTCAAAGGAGTACCATTAAATATAGTAGGTATGGGAGTTGAAGGATTCCTAGTATCTTTTTGAATTGATTTGGTACTCATCCTTGTATGATCACAATTCTGGTAAGTGGAGGTGTGTGCACCATGTTTGATAGCTTTACGCCTTTTAGAAGGCAAAGACTCAAAATGCGGTGGTAATTGTAACAAGTGGCGAGACTTGCGGGGAAGTTGGTCTGTTTCCATGATGACTCAAGACTCGAGATATAAAAACAAATCCTAAGGCCAACTGGTAATCAAGGATCACACCAAAATAAAATAAACAATAGTCCAATATGCACGCAAATAGGATAAAGTGGCTAAAAAGGGGCCTCCCTCCCTAAAGTAGGTATGCCTTGCCCAAGAGGGGCCCGAGACTCCCTGCAAAATATTGGAGGTATAAAAAAAAAATATAAGGGCTCTTGTGGGCTTAACAACTAGTCGGTCAGATCCCCATGGAGAGGTAATCCTCCATAAAAGTTGTGTGTTGTCTGACCCTTATCTGACCTAGGGTACCTGCAGAATAACCCCTGCAAGTAACTTATGTGGTACCTATGTCAAGCAACTAAGAAACCATGATATAACTAATGCACAGGCAAACAACCATAAGTTAGGTCTATCGTATGGGTAGGGTAAAAAATCTCTAAACCTTGAAAGAATCGCCTCTCACGGAGCTAAAGGTACTAGCAATATCCCCATATATGAATATATCCCCATAAATATATATGACTCTAAGAAGGTATTGGGGGGATATCCCCTTAGCCAACCTCAGATGACCTTGTGCTTAACTTCAGTGTAAGAAGAGCCTCTTGACATCACCAATTATACAATGGATTTCACCACTCCCTTATTCAAACACATATGTTTTTTTAATAGCCTTGGAGAAGTTTACTCACAAAATCCCATTCCAAGGCTCTAAATACTAAGCTAGTTTGTGCACCCTAAAAAATAAGATCATTTCTAAACAATTTTAAATTATCAATGCTTCTTTTAGTGGCCTTTCTTACTCAAAATGGTGCGGTCGTGAAACTAATGATGTTATGAATCAAAAAGTAAATTAAATGAATATGAATAAAATGCAAAGTCCTAACTTCAATTCCCAATAAATGATAAGCTTTTCAAAATGCAATTTTTAGTTTAGTTTTGCAATTCGAAATAAGATGCAACATTTCTATACATGTACTAAGATCAATGATAAGGACCTAAAAGATCAAATGCCAACAATGCAAAATGCTTAATATTTTTGTATTTTCAATATAAAAGAATGAAAATGCAAGGACTGAACAACAACTTGATATAAAAATTCTATTGTATGTAAACAGAGACAAAACAAGTAGGATATCAAGAAGAAAACACC
>SNQJ01S0242685.1:2538-13382 GCA_010110895.2 Picea sitchensis
ATGTTCTGGTGTGTTTTGTTCTAGATCTAGGTGGATCTAGGGAGATCAGTTAGTGTCCGCACCTACTGATTAGTCCGATAACAAAATTGGCGACTCCACTGGGGAATGGATTGTTTCCTAGTTAGTCTAGTTTCCCTTGCTTTGATTGCTTGATTTATGGTCTCTGAGTCTGTGGGAGATTCATCCAGACTCTCTAGATCTAGAAGTTCACTTAGATTCCCTATCCTTTTTCAAAGTTTTATTTGATTACAGACATTCTCGCACTATACCTCTCTGTGGCCTATGAGAATCATTGATGTTCACACCCTACTATTAGATCCAGTGTGAACTTCTCGCACCCTACCAATGTCTAGCCTGTGAGAATACCTAATTCTCGCACTATACTCTATTGCTAGGCTGCGAACTTATTTGTAAACTTTTTTGGATTGGGTCTTGTCATCTTTTGATGACCTGGTTTTGCTTTGATCAGCTGGATTGATCTTTTGGAGCCTATATTGATATGCTTACAGTCTGCTTGACATCCTTTGAGTTTCTTTTAGCCACTTTTGCTTTGTTTGGTTTTGAAGGATTAGTCTCTTGCTTTGAGTGTCTTTCAAATACAAAGTTTGTGTTTTCTTTAGAATTGTTTAAGGAAAGATCAGATTTCTTCTGAATAGTTCGCTTTAAAAGAAAACTTTTCGTTTGGGTTTCTTTGTTTTAAGAAAGTTCATTATTTCTTTTAGTGAAATTTTTGAAACAAAAAGTTTTAATTTCTTGCTTTATATTAGATTGGGGGCATCCTTGCATTTGAAGTAGCGAAATTGCATTATTCTTGGCATTTTTCGGTCTTAAATTTGGGGGGGCCATGAATCATGCATTAGTGTACAGTACCTTTTTCTCATTTCTTGAGAATCTTGATATTGATGAGTTTAATATATTTTGGGACATCATTCATATGGGAATGATAAATGTTTTCTCCTTCTCATAGAATAGCTTTCATTGAAATGAAAAGATTGCATCTTCATCTCTTTGCATAATTTTCGAGTCGGTCAAAACACCATATTGTTCGCACCATTTTCTTCTTGAGTAACAATAGCCATAAAATGAAGCACTTATAAAAATTGATTAGACATTTTTATATCTTCTGGTAGCAAACCTACATTAGATTAGTCGTAGGGCTTTGGAATAGGTGTGAAAGATAACTTTCCAAAGCTGCAAGCAAACATAGTATGTTGTGATAGGGAGAGTTAAATCCGCTTACTACATTTTGTCCTGGGAAGCCCTTCTAACATAAGGGTCAATCACAAGGTCACATTGAGACCGACAGAGTTACTCACCCTGCTTTGTTCGTCTTGGTGTATAGGTTTCATGTATTATGGGGGTCGCTTGAGAGGTATACCCACAATGATTAGTGGAAGCCTTTCAAGTTGATTTCGGGCTAGATACCCTGCCCTTGCATGTGGATCGGACTGGCGAATGTTCCCCCAGGCATCATTGTAGTAATTGGTAACCTTAGTGGCCTATCTCTTTAGGGTCTTTACACAAGATGACTGTGGAGGGGCAAGTCTGCACGGTGCCTGGAATCGACATTGGCCAAACTCACTCGGGCTCCTTGGAGGGTATACCCATGATTATGTGTGGGAGCTTCCACTAGGGTGTAAGTCCATTAAGCAGGTCATCAACGTAAATTTTCCACCCGCTTTATCTCATCCCCTTCTTACTTTGTTCCCACAACATTGGATTTCATCACCAACTAGTGCGTTCATTGTGAGAAGGTTTTTTTTGCTTGCTTGCTTACTAGTTTTTTAGCGTGTGTTGTTTGTTTTCCCTAGTGGACTCTAGATTGGATCTTTATTTTAATGGCATCAGTTCTCGGAATGACCAATGAAGGAACCCATGTTCCAGGGGAACCTTTTGTTTTTCCTTCTTATGGAAACATTGGTCCTCCTCACATTGCTACTTTGAGCTTTCCAGGTCTCACAATTGGATTACCAGTATGGTTGTTTTCCACTTAGGTAATCCTGAATGCAGTAAGTGATTCGGTCATAAGCACTTCCCCCCAAGAGAATCAACCTCATGTTGATCCTTCACCTTCTTTACCAGTAAGGTCTTCTTCGCCTTCTTCGCTTGCAAGGTCACCTTCCATTTCATCTTCTTCATCGAGTGAAAGTTCTGAAGCTAGTAACCCAGTGAATAAGAAGAAGAAGAAAATAAAGATTAAGAAGAAGAAAGATAAACAAGGATCCAAACTTCCAACCACTATCAAACATGTTGGAAAACAACCAGTTACTGTTGATCGTGTTGGGAGTGTTGATGATGTCAAGATCACCCAAAAAACCCCTAAGCCCAAGTACCCTTGTAGGCTTTGTAAGGGTAGCCATCTTCTTAAGGAATGCCCTGGTCTATCCAAGGTTATAGAAACATGGTCTACACATCCTCGCCAACCCATGTCATCAGCCTCTGAACAACATGCTGATGACCTCCCGTCAACTAGTCACGATATAGTTGGGAAGAAGAAAAGTAGAGACACGTTCCTGTGTATGTTATGCAAAGGGAGTCATCTAACTCATCTTTGCCCTCATATGGAAGAAGCCTCTAAATTCCTAGAAGACATGATTGTTTCACAGCCTCAACTTCCAGCTGATTATCACAAGCTTTCTCTCAACCCACCTATAGTTGATGGAATGATCAATCTGGCCCCTTCGTCGGTCAATCCATTCGATCATGCCGTCAATCTGATCATGTCCTTAATTGAACCAGTTAACAAAGTGCTTGATCCAATCCCATCATCGGTCGATCCCACTCTCCTATTAGAGAGTGAAACCTAAGCGATCGATCCGTTTCCACCTGTCAACCCCATTCTCCCCTTGGAGAATGAAACCCAAGTGGTCGATCTGATCTCTCCATCGACCAATCCTAATCTCCCGCTAGAGAGTAAACCCGATACTGCCCATGTTTTTCTCATTGATACAGACTCTTCTATGTCGAGGGGTATTCCTCCTTCTCCTGTAGGACCCCCTCCAAGTAATGAGACCATCCGTTTTGATTGGGGTGTGCTAACTCAACCTCGTCTTCCCTCTCACATTCCTTTCCAGATTACAGTGCAGTTTTATGGTCTAGATGTTCCTCAAATGCTGATAGATGAAGGTTCTTCAGTTAGTATTTTTTCCTCTATTGCTTGGCAAGCTTTGGGTTGTCCTCCACTTGTTTTGGTTACGCAGAATCTATTATCTTTTAACAAAAGAACTAGTAAACCTTTAGGGACCCTTCCTCAGTTTCCTATAACTTTGGGAGGGAAAAATGTCTTTATTGACATCATGGTAGTCCAAGACCCCTTGGATTTCGCTTTACTCCTTGGGCGAGATTATGTCTGTGCCATGAAAGCTATTGTGTCTACTCTTTTTTGTGTGATATATTTCCCTCACGATGGACAAGTTGTGACTGTTGATCAACTTTCATTCATTTACCCTACCTGGATTGCTTCCCTTAATGGTTCTTATATGCAGACGGTATCGCCCCCGCTACAGGTCAATTATGTGGCATTGATGCCCATGGCTTCAACTTCTGATGACTTAGATCCAGTAGTTGACATGGTGATCTCTTCGATAGGGTTGTTAGAGCATGATCTCTTTACTCCTATTGCGACCCTCGACATGGTGTCCTTCTAGAGTGCGTTTCTTCCTTCCAGTGAAGACCTCTTGGAATCCATGACCGAGTTTTGTCCCTTGACACGGTATCATTCTGGAGCATTGTCCTCTTGGAATCCCTGATCAAGAAGAGAGCTGAGGATAGTTTTTGTGTCTCTGAGGCAACCTCATTAAAAAATGAAACAGAGGTTTTGAGCATGGTTTTCTGATTTCAAGCTCGTTAAAAAATGAAACAGAGCTCTGGGGATTGAACTTGGATAATCGAGGATAGTTTTTGCATCTCTGAGGAAACCTTGTTAAAAAATGAAACATAGGTCTATGAGCATGGTTTTCTAATTTCAAGCTCGTTAAAAAATGAAACCACTTGCGAGGATAGTTTTTTCGTCTCTGTGGCAACCTCGTTCAAAAATAAAATAGAGGTTACGAGCATAATTGTTGTTCCTATGTCAAGCTCATTAAAAAATGAAACAACTTCCCACTCTCTGTTTGAGTCAAGTCCTTCATCTAGTATTTGAAGCTTCATTTCATTCTCCTTTGCAGTTGGATGAAACAAAGCATGGGGGGCATTTGCGTCAGCCTCTAGACTTCATGTTGAAGTTGAGCCACTAGCTTCTTAAGCTGAGGGCTAAGTACCAACCATGCGAATTCGTGGATAATGTGTTGGGAAGTCCAAGCATAGTTTTCTATGGTTCAAGATTGGGTAAAAATGAAACCACTTACCTCAAGCATAGTTTTTCGCTGGTTCAAGCTTATGTAAAAATGAAACCAGGACCAAGCATAGTTTTGTTTAGTTTTTAAGCTTGTGTAAAAATTAAAATATCTTCCAAGCATAGTTTTGTTTTGTTTTAACGCTTGTGTAAAAATAAAAACAATCCCGAGCTTAGTTTTTGTTCTTTCTAATGCTCGTAAATACATGAGAATAAGTTACCGATATTAGTCTTTGTTCTTTCTCGTGCTCGTAAATACGTGAGAATGTAGCCGAGTATACTTTTATCACTTTTTCGAACTCGTAAAGGTTATACGAAAAAGGAACCCCTTGGAGTTTTCTTTAAGCTCTTTTCAGACTCTCTAAACATGAAAAGATTGCCGAGCGGCCTTGTTATTTTCACGCTCGTTAAAGTATTTGAAGAAAATGTTTGTTGAGTGATAGTTTATCTCTTTTTCGGTCTCATCGGAGTATTTTATGAAAAAGGAACTGGGAGAATTCTCTTTAAGTGTTTTTCAGACTCTTAAAACATGAAAAACCCCCGAGTTTTCTATCCTTGGACTCGTTAAACAAACATCGACAGACCCATAATGGGACGGAACCACTCCTTCCTAGGGTTCGTTAAACATACTCTGAGGGACTCATTTGAAGGATGAGCTTAAATTGACAAGCATATGTTATCCTCCTCAAGCTGGCATAAAAATAAAGAGGTACTCGCCAGAAATGGTGGGGGAAAAATTGGGAAAGAAATGCATCTAAACCTGTATTTTGTGGAAGAGTCACTTTTGAACATGACACCCTTTCACTCGTTTTGTGTCTAGGTTGGAAAATCCACTTGTCTCCTAATCATACTCCTATAAGATTACAAATTGGTTTGTGAGCGTACTTGTTGTTAGTCAGTATTTCCAGAATAGTTGTCGTGTCGTCAATATGTTCAAAGGAGAAATTCAACCCGAAAAGCCTTATGTTACGCCGACCATTCTGAGTCCTTAAAAACCAACTACAATTAAGTCGGCCATCCCTTAGTCAGTTTTGAATCACTTGTTACTATGATACACATCAAATCTTGTTACTTGTTTCGTGTCATTGATGTGGGATACATTCAGGCCCTCACAGCGAGGTCTTTTCCGTATAGAGCTTCAACTCATTATCCGAGTGGACTTAGAAACCAATTGGTACCTTGGAACTTACGTACCTCAATGGTAGGTTTCCTAGCTTTTGAAAGTGGGTTTTCATTATTATTGATTGGGAGATTAAAGTCAGTGTTTGACTTGACTCATTTATTGAATTCGTTTAGGATTGTTACTAGTGTGCTTAGAGTCATTGACATTAATGGTGATTTCCTTGCACTTATGATATACACTAATGTGGGCGGTAATCAAGTGGTTTCTACCATGTTGACTTCGACACATGTAATCAAATTGGTCAGATTATTTTATAAGTGGTGGAGTTAGAGACCACGAATATTTTCCATGATTCGGGGTTGTGTTGGAGTATGTCGGTGTCTTGTTACCTTGTATCCACATTGTGTGTCGGGTGGCTATGTTCAAATTTGAGTCCTTAACATAGTCCAGTTATTTTGGTGGCTATGTTGATTTGGAATCCTTGTCGACTGGATCCACGATTAATATGTTTAATTGTGGCCTTTCTTACTTGACATGGATCTTCATGTGTCGGCATTTATGCTTTAGGTAATTTGTATTAGAAGGTATGGGAATGCCTACCTCGGTGATGATGTATTATTATGCGTATTTCCTTGTTTGTTGGCGGGTTTAAATGAAATTGTTCCTGTTCCTGAACACGAGTTTTCGACAAAGTATTTCAGCTATCACTCTGTTCTAACTTCCTTCTTTGGGGCTCGTTGATACACATTATTATTTTCATACACATGACCACCATTAATGAGTAGCAAAAAACCTATATGTTTCCTTTAGAGTCAGTGCTTTGAGTTCCTAAAGAAAGAAGAGAGAAGAACTTTTCTAAAGAAGAAGTTGCATTTTTCCTTTATAAAAACCCTATAAAAGGAAGTTTAGGAGCTGCTATATAGACAAGGTGTGAGAATGTTTGATTCTCATGGGTTACCCTCATAAATTTGGAGTTCACGGGGTTAGCAGGAGGTTACTCCTATAGGGTGCGAGAATGCTTACATATTTGGGAAAAATGAGTGTTTTCTCAGATCTTCTAGAAGGAGAAACTTCTATCTTGAGGTGCTTGTCCCAGATGGTTTGGATCTTTTCGCTCATGATTTGGGTTGGGATCATCCTAATCTCCTCACTTTATCCTCTTCAGGTTATAAAAGGAGGGAGCTCTCATGGAGAAAGTTAGCTTTAGCTTTTGGGGGTTGGCTTGGATGAGATTAGCTTTTGGAGCTTTAGCTTGGCTTAGATGAGCCACTTTGTCAAGGTAGATTGTGAATATTATTAGATCGTTGCTCTTAGAATTGTGGAGTTAAAGTGTGTGGGAGCGAAGGGAAAATTGTAGGGACCACGACATCAAGACCATGGTTGTAATCTCTCTTTCCACATTTAATGATACAGTGTATGGGTTGTAATCTCTCTTTCACATTTAATATGATACAGTAATATGATTCTTTCCTATAAATCTTGTTGTGTTTTATTATATGATTCCTTGATCACATACATAGGTTTATATTGAGTTTATGCTATTGCTATCACTTTGGTTGGTTTCATTTTATTGTAGGTTCATCATTGTATAAGCATTGGAACGAAGCTAGGATGGCAATGGCAAGAAGAAGTAGCGTTTAAACGGTATGTCACCTATCCCTCTTTAGTTAGTAAATTCAATATTTAAAACTTAAGGAAAGCATCATGTTCTAGTGTGTTTTGTTCTAGATCTAGGTGGATCTAGGGAGATTGCTNTGGTTGTGTTCTATTGTAGGTTCATCATTGTATAAGCGTTGGAATGAAGCTAGGATGGCGATGGCGAGAGGAAGCAGCGTTTAAACGGTATGTCACCTATCCCTCTTTAGTTAGTAAATTCAATATTTAAAACTTAAGGAAAGCATCATGTTCTGGTTTGTTTTGTTCTAGATCTAGGTGGATCTAGAGAGATCAGTTAGTGTCCGCACCTACCGATTAGTCCGATAACATACATTGATCATTATATATATATATATATATATATATACATTGTTTATGATCTCTGTGATGTTCACATGTGATGATGATTTGTGGTGCTTTTGATGATGTCTAATCTATATGTTGTGACAGATTTTTGATGATTTATGTATGTGTAATGGTGTCTTGATGTGATAAATGCCAAGCTAACACTAGGTTAGCCATATTATCTACTATTTGATTGAATTGTCATGGAATATGTGTAAATTTGATTGAATCAAATTGTCGAGATAAGAGTCTAACTTGCAGGTATTTGCGGAAGAGGCAAGGATTGTGGACACAATACACATTGTTGAGTTGCAGGATGACAAGTTGGGAATATAATAAGACGCTAAGGTGACAAATATGGTGGTGATTGGCCTCGACTAGGAGGCCAATGACATCTATGTATTCTACTTGGTTGTTGGTTGTTGAGCCCAAACATATGTCGTTGGAGTGTAGCAATTCATGTGAGGGGGTATAGAGGGCCCAAGTGGATAAAGCGAGATTCTGTGTCCATCGGCTAGATCCATCAGTGTAACCGATGTGGTAGGTCGATGGAGGAGGCATCTGTCAATGACACAAATGGTAGATCAGACATAAGGCGGGGAGAAAAAGAAGATTAAAAACTCTACAAAACATGTACAAAAAAGAAAAAGAAAAAGCCTAGTGTAGAATGACTACTCTCAGGGTAAAAATTCTTTAAGTACAACCCGTTGATGGGTTCTTTGAGAGGGTATCCTTTGGGAGAATCCAGGATGTATGCACCTTTAGTGAGGCAGTGTTGGAAGATGTAAGTTCCATGCCATAATGACTCAAATTTTCCATGGCCAAGGGTATCGTGAGCGATGTTGTAAGCAAGGACGAGGTCTCCTTCGTTAAATGAGCGAAGGTTGACATGGCGGTCAAAGGTGGCCTTCGACCATTTTTTGGCTGCCTCATTGTTATGTAATGAAGACCGAAGATCTTCATCCAGTGACTATAAGTTAATCAAGTGCTACTCCATTGGAGTAGTTTCAAGTAATAGCTCGATAGCGGTGAACAATGTGGGAATTTCACACTCGATGGGGAGGGTGGCTTCGATCCCATGGACAAGATGAAATGGTGTAAAATCAATGGTAGTTTTAACTACCATGCGATAAGCCCATAGTGCTGAAAACAACATATGATGCCAATTGGTCTTATGTTTGTTAACAATGCGTTGTAACATGGTTTTGAGGACCTTGTTGACAGCCTCTACCTGTTCGTTGGACTGAGGGTAGTATGGGGAGGAAAACTCGTGGGAGAAGCCTAGCTTTGAGGATATTTCGACAAAGATATCATTCTCAAAGTGTTTTCCATGATCGAAGACTAGTTGCAGTGGTACTCTAAATCAGGAAATGACGTGATTAAAGAAAAAATGTGTTGCAGTGTCAGCAGTGTTTTTGAAGGTAGGCATGGCTTCGACCCATTTGGTGAAGTAATTGACTGCCATGACAATGTATTTGTGTCCATTGCTAGATGGAGGATCACAAGTCATGAAGTCTATTCCCCATTTGAAAAAGGGGCGGGTAGTGATCATGGGGTGTAGCAGAGTGGGTGGCGCTTGTGCTTTGTTTTCATAAAGCTGGCATTTGTCACATCGTTTCATAGCGTGGATGCAGTCGTGAAACAATGTGGTCCAGGAGTTGCTTGATCGAATGATTTTATAGGTAGTGGAAATCCCTAAGAGGTGGCCACCATTAGGTGTCATTGTGGAAATCATTCAAGACTCTGTCGGCTTCGTCAATGGTCAAATATCGAAAGAGTATGGTGTCAACCCCTTGTTGATATAAGATGTCACTGATAAGGAGATATAGAGGGGCCTGATGGAGAATGCATCGATGATCATCTCTAGAGAGGTGAGACCCAAGCTTCAGTGTCTGAATATAGATGAGAAGGTTTCCATACCAGGGGTCATCCGAGGGGATGTATAAGAGGTGTTCGTCGGGGAAGTCTGTATTGACGGGTGAACTAGCAGAATCTGAGGGAAATGTCATGATGAGTTCGGTGAGGATGAGTGATTTCTTGGTTTTGGGAGTTGAAAACTATAGGTCGTACTCATGAAGGATTACGATCCATCGTGCAAATTTTCCATTGATTTGTTGGTGACTAAGCAGGTACTACATGTTGTTGGAATCTAGCATGACTTTGGTAGTGCGAAGCAGGATGTAATGACCCAGTTTCTGGACTATGTGGACAACTGCAAGGGCGAGTTTTTCTTCATGATTTTACTTTAGGGGAGGCTATAAAAGGTTTTTACTGATGTAGTAAATTACATGCCCGTGGTTGTCATCCCCTAGTTGGACGAGAACTCCTGCTACTGATACAGCTGAGGATGACAAGTAGAGGATATAATCGCGATCATAGTCAGGTGGACTAATCAAATGGGCATTGGCAAAGCATTGATTTTAAATCATCAAAAGTGGTTTGGCCATGTTCATCCCATCGAAATGGGATATCATGACGCAGTAGGCGAAGGAAACTGTGAGTGCGAGTGGTGTAATCTGGGACAAAGCGTCGTAAAAAGTTGTCTTTGCCTTGTAGGCTCTGCAGTTGGTGTAAATTCTGAGGTGGTGGAATTTCGGTGATGAATTAGACCTTGAGGGGGTCTACTGTGATGCCACGACACAGAATACACGACATCCAGCAGTGACACAGAATACACACTTGAGGGGGTTCAAGTGGATATTATATTGGCAACACCGTTGAAAGACAACTCGTAAGTTATCGCGCTGTTGAGTTCATTTCTTGGATCGAGCAGTGAGGTCATACAAGTAAGTGAGGATGATGCGAGTGATATCATGGAATACATAAGTCATGGCCCATTGCAACGTCATCCTGACATTATTGAGTCCAAAAGGCATGACACGATAAGAAAAAGTACCCCATGGGGTGGTAAATGCGGTTTTATACTGATCTGTTGGGTGGATCTGTATTTGATTGTAGCCAGAGAATCCATCCATGAAGGACAAGGCCTCATGACCAACGTAATCATCGATAATTTGGTTGATAAAAGGTGTAGGGAAGTTGTATTTGGGACAAGCGTGGTTGAGATCGTGAAAGTCGATGTAGATGCGAATGGTGCCCTATTTTTTGTTAACGAGGATGGGGTTGGAGACCCATGACATGTATACGATGGGGTATATGAACCCAACAATGCGGAGCTTGTCAATTTCAGCTTTAATAGTCGCTGCTTTGGATGGGTGCAGTGGGAATTGCTTTTGACGTACAGGGGTGACATCTGGACATGTTTCTGTTGGGCCTAAAAAATGTCACATTTATATCCTCTTTTTCCTTCACTATTCCTTACATTTCATCATCCCATTAACCTTCCATCATACCATTTCCATAATGATACTTGGGTTTCTCCTTATT
>SNQJ01S0242686.1:0-13382 GCA_010110895.2 Picea sitchensis
CAATTGCATGTGGAGCTATTAATAAAATTGAGTGGAGAGTTTGTTAACTACATGTGAAATCTTCATATATCATTTATGTGGTTTCTCTGATTTAATGTTGGAACTACTAATAAAATTGTGTGGCAATGGCATGTGGAACTATTAATAAAATTGTGTGAAGAGTTTGTTAACTAAATATGAAATACTAATCTATCATTTATGTGGTTTCTTTGATTAATTGTGTGAAGAGTTTTTTAACGAGATACGAAATCCTAATCTATCATTTATGTGGTTTCTCCAATTCAATGTATGACAAGTGGAACTACTAATAAAATTGTGTGGCAATGGCATGTTGAACTATTAATAAAATTGTGTGAAGATTTTGTGAATCAATTGTAAAATCATTTGGCATAATACACAAATTAAAGTCTTACTCTAAATGTTTGATGAATTTTCTATTTTTTGATTAATTTTAATGATTTTTTTTTTAAGTTTCTTTTTTCCTATAGTAATTTTAATTTAAAATTGAGTAATAAAATTACAGGTATCATATAATAACATTATAAATAAAAAATATTTTAAGATGTTAACGTATTTATTTATGTACTAAAAGTAACAATTTTATTAATCTAAAATTATAATTTCAATAATAAAAAAATTAATTTACTTAATGATAAACTAAAAAATTGCAAATTCTTTTAATCATTAACCTTATTTTCAATTAAATTTATCTTATAACAAATATAGATTTATTATAATCCATACATAATTCTATTTGAATTATATATACACCTTATTTAATTATATATATATGCACCTTACCACATTAAATAAATTAATATTTTAAAATTATAACACAAACTAAAACTCTGAATTATTACATCCAAAAATATTCTACCACTAATTTATTTTATGAAATTAAATGTTTTAAAACGCTAAAAATTAGTTCAAACCTCACCCAGGCCCATGAAAAAATAAATAAAAGAAACCCCGCCCAGGCATAGGAAAAAAATAAAAGAACGCTGATCAGCGCCATCGTGTTGAAAGGGAATTTTTTTTGCTATTACTTTATCTTTAGATCAAAATGCTGATATATATTGAATCAAAACCATGGATTTATTGGTTCTGGGCAGAAATACATAAAAACTGAGGTTTCTTGATTCTTGAATCTCTTGGATGAAATCGCGAGAGTTTATAAAATACAAGTTCTTTAACAGTAAAGATGAATTATAAACAAATGAGAATTGTTTTATATAAATTCTAGAAATAAGTTTCCAATCCACAAATTATGTACTATTTTAGAAAATAAACAATTTTAGTATAACAAAACAAAAAATCTATGATGTTAGTGATTAGTTTTAAGAAGTCTGATTTACAATAAAAACTAATACTCATCTTATTATAATAGTTACATCTACGTAATACAACATAATTATTAGATTGACCCACCACAGTGAAAACCACTCGTCAATATTGACATTGTTTCAACACAGTTCGTGGTCTAGTATTGATAGTGTTTCAAGCATCCCAGAACAGAAAGGACCAGAGAATGAATGCGCAACTACATTCAAGACCATAACTTGTATCAACACATTAAAGTAAAAGTAGTTTTTATTATTATTATTATTATTATTAGATTTATATCTAAATGTCTATGTTATTCGGATTCTAAATTTGTCAAATATCATCTAGGACCATATACACTGATTCAGCAGATTCAGCTCTGAAAAACCTCTGGGACACCCAAGATACAAAAATATTCACTCATACCTACAGATCCAACAATCACTTGTAAGATTTTGAACAAATATCCCCACAAAATATCCTTGGAAAAGAGCTAAACCTTAGAACCAACAATCACTTGTGGAATTTTGAGCAAATATCGGTACAAAATATCCTTGGAAAAGAGTCGAAACATAGAAGACAACATCAATAATGCGGTTGTGTTTTTCAATGAAGTTTTGTCCCCCTTGGTTAATGAGATAACATCAAACAAATGTCACAAATTGTATTTATACAATATGATGAACTTACTAATTAATGTTGTTTTTAAACATTAATTTAGAATATGATGAACTTATCAATTATTATCAATTATTGTTGTTTTTAAACATTAATTTAGTATATACTAAGATCTTTATTGTTTAAAATTATATACTATTTATATTTAATGTTTAATAAAATTGTATAGTATTTAGATTTAAAGTTTATATAGTAAATGGTCAAATTTAATTACTATTTATAAAATATCTAGATTTAATACATTTTGATTATTAATACATAACTTAAATTGATTTAGTTAATTTTGAACATCTAATTTACTAATCTATCAAATTTCAATGATTCCAAGTATAATAGTCTAAACTTTTAATAAAGTTGTGTGGGGAGTTGACAATGGCATGTGGAATTATTAATAGAATTTTTATGTTTAGTAAATTTTGATTATTAATACACAACCTAAATTGATTTAATTAATAACCTAAATTGATTTAATTATTTTTGAACATCTAGTTTACTAATCTATCATTTATATAATTTGTATGATTCTAAGTATAATAATTGAAACTTTTAATAAAGTTGTGTGGGGAGTTGACAATGGCACGTGAAACTATTAATAAAATTGTGCCACAATGACTATTGATAAAATTAGGTGAAGAGTTTGTTAACACCAAATCCTAATCTATCATTTCTGTGTTTTTCTTTATTCAACGTTTAACATTTGAAACTTTTAATGAAGTTTTATGGGGAGATATCAATGGCATGTGGAACTACTACTTAAATTGTGTGGCAATGACATGTGGAATTAATAATAAAATAGTGTGAAGAGTTTGTTAAACATATGTGAAATACTAATTTATCATTCAAGTGATTTCTCTGATTCAAAGTATGGCATGTGGAACTACTAACAAAATTGAGTGGCAATGGCATGTGGAGTTATTAATAAAATTGAGTGAAGAGTTTGTTAACTAGACATGAAATCCTCAACTATCATTTATGTGGTTTCTCTAATTCATTGTTAGACAAGTGGAACTACAACTACAATTGTGTGGCAATGGCATGTGGAACTATTAATTAAAATGTATGAAGAGTTTGTTAACCAAATGTGAAATCCTAATCTATGATTTATGCGGTTTCTTCGACTCAAAGTATAAGAGTTGAAACTTTTAAGGAAGTTGTCGGGAGCTAGCAATGGTATGTGGAACTACTAATAAAATTCTGTGGCAATGGCAGTGGAACTATTAATAAAATTGTGTGAAGAGTTTGTTAATGAGATATAAAATCCTAATCTATCATTTATGTGGTTTCTCTGATTAATTGTGTGAAGAGTTTGTTAACCAGATCTGAAATCCTAATCTATTATTTATGTGGTTTCTCCAATTCAATGTATGGCATGTGGAACTACCAATAAAATCGTGTGGCAATGACATATGGAACTATTAATAAAATTGTGTGAAGAGTTTGTTAATCAAATGTAAAATCATTTGGCATAATACACAAATTAAATTCATACTTTAAACCCTTTATGGATTTTCTATCTTTTAGATTAAATTTAATGATTTTTTTTTCTTTTTTCCTATAGTAATTTTAATTTAAAATTGGGTAATAAAAAATTACATGTATCATATACTAACCTTATAAATAAAAAAATATGTTAACATGCTAATCTGATTTATTTATTACAAGTAACAACTTTATTAATCCAAAATTATAATTTTAATTAAAAGAAAAATTAATTTACTTAATGATAAACCAAAAAGTTGCAAATTCTTTTAATGATTAACCTTATTTCCAATTAAACTTATATTATAACAAAAATAGTTTTATTATAATCCATACATAATTCTACTTGAATTATATATACACCTTACTTAATTATATATGCACCTTACGACATTAAATATATCAATTTTTTAAAAGTACAACACAAACTAAAACTCTCTAACTATAAAATTATTACATCCAAAAATATTCTACCACTAATTTATTTTATTTTATGAAATGTTTTAAAGACAACATAAGTAAAAAATAATTAAACATAAAAATATGAATTTGGTTTACGTTCTCAATCAAAGTTTTATGTAAGATCCCGCTTTTGTGTGCACTAAGCAAACCTATTCTTTGAGGACACTTGCTTGTAAGTGATCCAGATTATTATACTATTGGCCGTTGATTATGATTATGAGGCATTATGGATGTGATTATATGTTATTTTTTTGTATTGAATTAGATAGGTGCTATTGAATCGATTTTCCTGAGTGTGCAGGATTTGGACCTCGAGGATGCTGAGGCATCAACAAAACCCTTGGACTCTGGATCAAGTCAGGGAGTGGACTATTGAGGTTTGATTATTCTATATATGACATATGTGCATCTGATTAGATGTTATGATTATGGATTTTATTATGACATAATTCTTTGATGATGCAGGCTGACGATAGCTTTCCGACCAGACTCACATGTGGAGTAGCGGGGTCACGCACGAATCCCAGAGACGTTGAGGGAGAGGTGTGGAAAGCAACCCTCCCACAACCTACTAACACTCCCGTTGTGGCTCGAACTGTAGCTTAATGATTACCTAGTTGGAGAAGACCCACAATGTCGTAAGGGCAGACTGCGACAGTCGCTCATGATGATTCTGAGGGGCGTGCAATAAGGCAGGGGCCTTATTCTTTAGAGGCCCTTAGTCTCCCACTAGATCACCTGGTAGATTATTGACTCCATGGGTTTTTGATGTCTACCAAGTCAGTCAAGAGGTGAGTGGCACCCTTGGAGCACGTAGTGCGTCCTGAAGGGCACGTCACGCAAGAAAAACAAAAAGAGACGAGTGGCACCCTTGGAGCACGTAGTGCATCCCAAAGGGCATGTCGCGGAAGAAAAACAAAAAAAGGCGAGTGACAGCCTTGGAGCACGTAGTGCGTCCTAAAGGGCACGTTGCGCAAGGGAAACATAATGAGGCGAGTGGCACCCTTGGAGAACCTAGTGCGTCCTCAAGGGAACATCGCGTTGTTAACTAATAAGTGATTAAACCTAGATGGCCTCAGAACGAATAATGTGATAAGAATGATTTAAAAACAATTTCCCAAATAAAATGTCGCCCAACCTCGAAAATTAATATCTAGGTCTAAAGTAATAATTGTGTTAAAAATATATATAAAAATAATAATAATCATCATTAAACATGTGACAAAAAGGGAGTAACAAACTCGATTAAATTATTAAAATCAAATCATTGAGGGATTTAAAATTTTAAAAGGGAATTGATTTTTTGTCTACATATGCTAATTAAAATGTTAAACTAAAACAAAAGGGGGGAAAAAGGGTAAATTCTACTCTTGCTAATTTGAGTTTTAGATAAAAAGGGAATGAGGGAAATTTAAAAGAATTAGGAAACTAAGGGAAAAAGGGGGAAACTTAAAGAGAAAAGGAAACATAAAGAAAAAGCAAAATGACTAACTTAGTAAGGAATCTTTCTTTTAAGAACTTTCTAAATTGAACTCAACTATTAAATTAGTAAGGGGGTAAGTCATTAAAATGTGTAAGAGAATATGGGGACACCTTGGAGCGTTTCTAGGAATTATTTTAGGTGGGTGAGGGAAATATGATTAATTAAATAATTAATGAAATTAATTTCTGGTGCAACAAAGGGGATGGGTGACACATGTATGGGGAGGATTTTTCTGAATTAAATTATTGAACATTAAATTAAATGGGAAATTGGGAAAGAAATGACTTAGAAACTCTATATAAAGGAGGGAGGAGGAGGAGGATGGATCTCTTCTTTTATGCGTAACGTTACGCTGCAGAAATTTCGACCTGAATGACTTATCTTGTGGGAGTTGGGATACCCAACTCGGTGAAGAGTGGTAGCTTGGCCTTGTGAGACGAGCTGGGAGCTAGTTGTTCATTGGTTTCATGTGTGTGACCCCTTTCTGGTTGAGGGGGCTAAGGGGGAAGAAGAGTACCCCTAGTGTTGGCTAGGAGGTACCGGTGAAGTCTCATCGGTCGGCAAGAAGGAGATGCATAGAGCGTGCAGGACAACGACTCAGAGCTGTCACCTTGGGCTATGGTACGCATGCTTTTATTTTCATGGTAGATTACTATTGATCTTACGCTTCCATTTCTGTACTTTTGATTGTGTAAAGAAGGTGTTCTACTTAGAATTTTATTCTAGAATTTAATTTCACCATATCCTTAAGATCGATGCTCAATTGATCTCCTTGGTCACCGATCCTTGATTGCTTGACTATTCTGTTGTTTCAAATTATTTGAAGAGGTTGTACTTTATCTTTCCTCCTCATCCCTAGATCATCATTCCATGCCTAAGTTGTCGGCCAGGAGCCGGATCAACAGTCATCACTTCGGTGTTAATAGACCTATAGATCCTAATGCCTTTCTTTTCTGTGTGTAGATGATCAGCGAAGGATATTTTTTTCCCAGCCATCTACCCTTACTTACCTCTGCGTTTTCTCTTATGGTTACTCTCAATTCCTTGTGCCTCCTTGTGGATGAGTATCTGTGCTTGATTGACCCATTGCCAAATGTTTAGCCTTGTGCCTTCTTGTGCTGAGTATCTCTGTGTCTTTGAGTGATTCATTTCTAAATGAGTACTTCTTGCGTTCCTCTTTGTGAATGAATATCCTTGCTTACTTTGTGTGACTGTGTTTTATCTAATATATGACTATGTGTGACTATGTTTTCATGACTATGTGGGACTGAGTTTTTATCCATATGATGGATAGGGTGGTGGTGGCTCATCGCTTTAAACCTTGTATCATATCGTTTGGATAGCCATACATACAACGATATACACAATGAATTTATGGTCTGGTTTATGCACATGTTCTAATGGATTGTGGACAACGAATTTTATGATATCGTTGTGTTGTTTTCAATGTGTTTGAATTTCTTTATATAATGTCTCCATTCCTAGTGTCTTCGAATTTCTTTATATAATGTCTACGTTCTTGATTTTTGGGAATTTATTTATATAATATCTGCGTTCTTAATGTCTGCGAATTTATTTCCACAATGTCTGCGAAATTATATCTTCGGCAATTTAATTATGCATGTGTTTGATGTTATGTTTGCAAATTTCGTGGCACCTTACACAGTAGATAACCATGATTAATGGAAAGTTCATAGAGTTTACCACAAATTTTTTGGGGCGTTTACCCAATTTTTTTTTTTTTTAGTTGCGCCATGAATTCACTGCTTGATATGGAGAAGTCTCCCTCCTTCTCTAAGTTTTTATTGAGAATTTCATGCCCATCTGTTATGGGAAACAAGTGTGCATCTTCACCATTTTTCTATGCATTTCCGGTGTAGGGAGGCAAGTCCTCGTTTCCACCTTTAAATCTGTGTGTTTTTCTTGAGGAAATTGTGCCCAACTTGTGTGGGGAGGCAAGAACATGTTCCCACCATTAAACCCTACGAGGAAATCATGCCCATCTTGTGTGAGGAGGCAAGCATGTGTTCCCACCATTAAACCCTGCGATGTTCCTTAGAAAATCATGCCCAGCCTATGGGGGAGGCAAGCATGTGGTTTCATATTTAAAATCGTTGTGTTTTACTCATAATCGTGACTAATTTTACCTTCATTTATTGATAGCGATTGTCTTCTTTTCCCTACAATTTCCTGTATTAATGTTAACCCCTTTTAAAAATGGAAAAATGGTTATAGACCAACGATTTCAATAATGACAACCCTTTTGATTTTTATTTTTTTTAATGATTTTAACATCGTGTTCTTAGACAACGAAAAATATTTGCTTGATGGATGTCACAGTCTTTGTGATTTGGTATTGCTTCCTCCATTACAATGTATTAATGTAATCACAGTCTTAATGGAATAATGTACTCAGAGTTATTTTTATAATACAGTCATATTGTGATTTTAATAGGTAGTGTTAGTGTAATTCTTGTTAAAGACAACACGTTTATTATATTGAAGAAAAAAATGGTATCCTTTATTACCACAACAAGCAAAAGTATTTAAATACCAATATGATATACATATGGAATATCTTGAAACTATCTGGCTTAACCTTTAACATTGATATATATATATATATATATATATTTGTTTGTTAATGTGGCCGAACTTGTTGGCATTGGGATTAACCTGTGGCTTGAGAAACCACGACTCAGAGGCATCTAAGCCGTCAAAATCACTCGGGGATCGCACCCGGCATGAGCCACACCAACCCTTAACATGGTTGTATTTTTTGTCCCCGCAGGTTTCGAACAGGTGAATTTTCAACACGAAGTGGCTTAACAACACACTCCATCACCGACTGTCCTACACCTCAGGGACGATATCTTATATATATTAACCATCACCCCTTCGCTAATATTTATGGGTCGTATGTTAATATGGTTAATATACCACTATCTTTTATCGCAAAATTTTGGTCATATGTTAACCTTATCTGAATTCCTTAATTATGGTAAAATAGTTGTATTATCTTGTATTAATATTATCAATGATTTTGCCTCTACCCTTTATTGTTTTGTTTTTCTTTAAAGGGACTTGTACCTTAATAAATTTTATTCGAGGTGTGTAGATGGATTTGGTTGCGGAGGAGATTGTTGTGTTGTTTTAATGTCTTAGTCATCTTGCAGATTGTCGTTGGGTGCTAGGGTTAGTCTTCATGTGTTTAGATAGTCCTTGATATCCTAGTGCGTTGATTTTAGCGGGGTTGAGGGTCCAGTTATGTTGTTACGCTACTATTGTTTTTGCACCTATCACTTGGCAATGACATGATCCCAGTTGAGGGTATGATTGTGCGCCCTAAGGGATAGAGGTGAAGGATAACTTGCCCCAGGTCTGTGCTACCCCTTGTAGGCATGGTTCACGGTCGTTCTAGTATTGGCATTTGGGTTGTAATGCCTTCATGCGTTTGTTTGCACCCCCTAGAGGTTCTAGTTCTGGTCGTTGAGGCTGTTGTGTTGGGATAGGGAATGTTGTCCTTAGGATTCTAGGCATTGTCATGTTTGTGTTGGGCGGGTAGTCATTCCTTCCTTGATTTACGCGTGTTTCACCTAGTTGATCGATGTGCCAGCATGTAGAGTCGTGTTTTCTGTTGCCTGATCTGCATGCATTGTGTTTGTTGTCTCGGTGTCATTAACTATGTCATCATGTTTGTGTCAGGAAAGTAGTCATTCCTTCCTTTAATTACCTGTGTTTTGTCCAGTTGCTCGATGTGCCAGCATGTGGAGTCATGTTTTCTGTTGCATGATCTGCAAGCGTTGTGTTTGTCATCTAGGTGTGGTTAACTGTGTCGTCGTTGGTTAACTGGGTGTGGTTGACTGTGTCGTAGTATTGGAGTTTGGGTTGTAACACCTTCATGCATTTGTTTGTGCCCCCTAGAGGTTCTAGTTCTAGTCATTAAGGTCGTTGTGTCGGGATGGGGAATGTTGTCCTTAGGATTATAGGCATTTTCATGTTTCTGTTGGGTGGGTAGTTGATCCTTCCTTGATTTACGTGTTTTTCGCCCAGTTGTTGGATGTGCCAACGTGTAGAGTCATGTTTTTTGTTTCCTGATCTGCAGGCGTTTTGTTCGTCATCTTGGTGTGGTTAATTGTGTCGTTGTTGAGTTTAACTGTGTTCCCTAAGGGATAGAGGTGAAGGATAACTTGCCCAAGGTCTTTGCTACCCATTGTAGGCATGGTTCACAGTCGTTCTAGTATTCGTGTTTGGGTTGTAACATCTTCATCCGTTTGTTTGCACCCTCTAGAGGTTCTAGTTTTGGTCGTTGAGGCCATTGTGTTGGGACGGGAATGGTTGTCCTTAAGCTTGTAGGAGTTGACGTGTCTGTGTTGGGCGGATATTTGTTCCTTCCTTGATTTACCTGTGTTTTTCCCAGTTGCTCGATGTGCTAGCGTGTAGAGTCGTGTTTTATGTTGCCTGATCTGCAAGCGTTGTGTTCGTTGTCTGGGTGTCATTAACTGTGTGGTTAACTGGGTGTGGTTAACTGTATAGGTGTTGTCGTGCTTGTGTCGGGCGGGTAGTCGTTCCTTCCTTGATTTATGCTTGTTTCACCCAGTTGCTCGATGTGTCAGCGTGTAGAATAGTGTTTTCTATTTCCTGATCTGCAGGCATTGTGTCGTTGTCTGGGTGTGGTTAATTAAATTATAATTTTAATAAAAAAAAAAAAAATTACTTAATGATAAACCAAAAAATTGCAAATTCTTTTAATGATTAACCTTATTTCCAATTAAACTTATATTATAACAAGTATAGATTTATTATAATCCATACATAATTCTACATGAATTATATATGCACCTTACCATATTAAATATATATATATGCACCTTACCACATTAATAGAAGTATAACAATGATACATAAACGATATAATGATGATACATAAACGATATCATAAACGATGTCATGATATAAATGATATCATAAATGATATAAATGATATAAACGATATCATAAACAATATAATGATATAAACGATATCATAAACGATATAATGATATAAACAATATCATAAACGATATAACAATATAAATGATATAGCAATGATACATAAACGATATATAAAGGATACATAAACTATACATAAATGATACATAAACGAGGATGGGTGACACATGTATGGGGAGGATTTTTCTTAATTAAATTATTGAACATTAAATTAAATGGGATATGGGAAAGAAATGACTTAGAAACTCTATATAAAGGAGGGAGGAGGAGGAGGATGATGGATCTCTTCTTTTATGCATAACGTTACGCTGCAGAATTTTCGACTTGACTGACTTATATTGTGAGAGTTGGGATACCCAACTCGGTGAGGAGTGGTAGCTCGGCCTTGCGAAACGAGCTGGGAGCTATTTGTTCTTTGGTTTAGTGTGTGTGGCCCCTTTGCGGCTCAGGGGGCTAAGGGGGAAGAAGAGTACCCCTAGCGTTGGCTGGGAGGTATCGATGAAGGCTCATCGATCAGCAAGCGGGATCTGCATGGAGCATGCGGGACAACGACTCAGAGCTGTCACCTGGGGCTATGGTACGCATGCTTTTATTTTGCATGGTTGATTACTATTGATCTTACACTTCCATTTCTGTACTTTTGATTGTGTAAAGAAGTTGTTCTACTTAGAACTTTATTAGAGAACTTAATTTCACCATAGCCTTAAGCTCACTGCTCAATTGATCTCCTTGGCCACTGATCCTTGGTTGCTTTACTGTTCCGTTGTTTCTGATTATTTGAATAATTTGTTATTTATCTTTCGTTCTCATCCCTAGATCATCAGTCCATGCCTGATCAATCAGCCAAGAGCCAGATCGACGGTCGTCACTTTGGTGTTAATAGACCTATAGATCCTAATGCCCTACCTTTTTGTGCGTAATTTTTGCCCAACCATCTACCCTTACTTACCTATGCATTCTCTCTTATGATTACTCTCAAATCCTTGTGCCTCCTTGTGGATGAGTATCTGTGCTTGATTGATCCATTGCCGAATGTTTAGTCTTGTGCCTTCTTGTGCTGAGTATCTCTGTGTCTTTGAGTGATTCATTTATGAACGAGTAATCCTTGTGTTCCTCTTTGTGAATGACTATCCCTGCTTACTTTGTGTGACCGAGTTTTATCTAATATATGACTGTGTGACTGTGTTTTCATGACTATGTGGGGCTGAGTTTTTATCCATATGATGGATAGAGTGGTGGTGGCTCACCACTTTAAACCTTCTATCATATCATTTGGATAGCCTTACATAAAGTGATATACACAGTGAATTTATGGTCTGGTTTATGCACATGTTTTAATGGATTGTGGACAACAAATTTTATGATATGGCTACGTTGTTTTCAATGTCTGCAAATTTCTTTATATAATGTCTGTGTTCCTAGTGTCTTCAAATTTCTTTATATAATATCTGCATTCTTAATGTCTGGGAATTTATTTATATAATATCTACGTTCTTAATGTTTGTGGATTTATTTCCACATTGTCCGCGAAATTATATCTTCGGCAAATTAATTACTCCTTTGTTTGATGTTATGTTTGAAAATTTTGTGGCACCTTACATAGTAGATAACCACAATTAATGGCAAGTTCACAGAGTTTACCCCAAATGTTTTGGGGCGTTTACCCCCAAAAAAATTGTTTTAGTTGAACCATGAATTCACTGCTTGACACAGAGAAGTCGGTTTTCTTGAGAATTTTGTGCCCAACTGTTGTGGGAAACAAGTGTGCATATTCACCCTTTTTCTATGCGTTTCCGGTGTAGGGAGGCAAGCCCACGTTTCCACCTTTAAATATGCGTGTTTTGCTTGAGGAAATCACGCCCAACTTGTGTGGGGAGGCAAGCACGCGTTCCCACCATTAAACCCTGTGTTTTTCTTGAGGAAATCGCACCCAGCTTGTGTGGGAAGGAAAGCATGTGTTCCCACCATTAAACCCTGCGTTTTTCCTGAGAAAATTGTGCCCAGCCTATGGGGGAGGCAAGAACGCGGTTTCATCTTTAAAATTGTTGTGTTTTACTCATAACCATGATTGAGTTTACCTTCGTTTATTGATAGCGATTATCTTTTTTTACCTACATTTTCTTCTATTAATGTTAACCCCTTTTAAAAAGGGAACAACGGTTATAGACCAACGATTTCAATAACAACAACCCTTTTGATTTTTATTTTTTTTAATGATTTTAAGACCGCGTTCTTAGACAACGAAATTATTTACTTGATGGATGTCACGGTCTTTGTGATTTGGTATTTCTTCCACAGTCTTTATGGAATAATGTACTTAGATTTATTTTGCTAATATAGTCATATTAAGATTTTAATAGGCAGTGGTAGTGTAATTCTTGTTAAAGACAACGAGTTTATTATATTGAAGATAGACTGATATCCTTTATTACCACAACAACCAAAAGTATTTAAATACCAATATGATATACAGATGGAATATCATGAAACTATCGGTCTTAACCTTTAACATTGATATCTTATATATATTAACCATTACCCCTTCGCTAATATTTATGGTTCGTATGTTAATATGGTTAATATACCACTATCTTTTATCGCAAAATTTTGGTCATATGTTAACCTTATCTGAATTCCTTAATTATGGTTAAATAGTTGTATTATCTTGTATTAATCTTATCAACGATTTTGCCTCCACCCTTTATTGTTTTTTTTTTCTTTAAAGGGACTTGTACCTTAATAAATTTTATTCGAGGTGTGTATATGGATTTGGTTGCACAGGAGATTGTTGTGTTGCTTGAATGTCTTAGTCATCTTGTAGATTGTCGTTGGGTGCTAAGGTTAGTTGTCAAGTGTTTAGATAGTCTTTGATCTCCTAGCGCGTTGATTTTAGCGGGGTTGAGGGTCCAGTTATGTTGTTACTCTACGGTTGTTTTTGCGCCTATCACTTGGCGACGAAATGATC
>SNQJ01S0242688.1:0-13382 GCA_010110895.2 Picea sitchensis
CATTTGTTTCATGAAGGATAAATCTATAGTTAAACTAATTCCTCATATATTGATCTATTAATTTTAAAGAGCGGTATTTCCATTTATTTCCCATTTCCATTCTTGTGTTAATGTGTTCTACTTAATTTGTTTAAGTTATATTGCCATGATTTATATTTGGGTTTCAATTTTCAATGTCAATATATCAATGCCTTTACCTATATCAAAACCATTGATGCTCCCTAATAACCCAACCATGTTTAAACCATTTGTTTGGTTAGGTCATTATTAACAACAATTTACCAACCTATTGTGACCAACCCTTAGTCACTAGTTTAGTTGTAGTACTTCTCATTGAAAATGTTCCTAGAGGAATCAACTAAGATCCTTAATCTTGAGACATATGTTCATCACTCAAAGGTGGAAATGATCCGAAAAGAATCTTTTAATGATTGTGGTTGAGTTTTTAATTGCATGTGTTAATTAACCATTTATGAAGTTGAAAGAAAGAGGATGAATATGAGAGAATATATCACAGACAAAATAAAAAATACAGATCTGAACTGAAGCAATAAGAACAACAAACCATAACAAGAGAAGTGATAATGGAGTTCTGCACAAAATTGCCTACGTCTCTGGGCCTTTGTCTCAGTGGGGGAGGCTTCTTTATTTCTGTTCAAATCTCAAAAAGTACATTGCAATAGTTCCATTAGGATACAAGACTGATATGTTCATGTTCTTCCAGATATCTAGAACCCAGCAGAAGAAACGACACGCAAAACAGATGATCGGAGCTCTCAGAAATGGCCTGCAAGCGTGTGCTCCTCAACAACTTCCCTCAATAAAAATGGTTTTGGCTTGGCTTCCCTTCAACATAACTCTTCTCTAACTGTCCCCCATGGACACAAACAGGCCTATTTTTTATAGATCTGAAGTTGGTTATCCATCCCCAAGTTCCTCCCAAAATCTGGGCTCAAAAAGAGCCCAATTTCTCCCAATAATGGCCAAAATTTCCATTAACAGGCCTAAAAATCAAATAAAAATCCAAACTGCATAGTTAAAACCCACTTTATGAAAATATTTGGGGATAATCCCCTTAAATTGGCACGCGGCCCCCAATTCTCGGTCACATGCATCTAATTTTATCCAAGTGCTGGCCCTTAAATCACGCTAGCTCCTCCATTTATGGGTACGTCCCACGGGACCTGCGGGCTAACTGATAAACCCCCTCATGCAAATATGGGGATAAACCCCTGGTTATGTGGCATATTTTAATCCAAGGTTAGAGAGGTAGGGTGTTGGTGGTTATGGCTTATGTCGCGCCCCGGTTGTATGAGTGTGACCAATAACCATGGGCTGGGGCTTAGCTTCTCCCACGCCATATTAAAACATTACATTATATATATAATCAAATGCACTTCATGTAATAAGCGATATGTGTGGTGCGTTGGTGTTTGGTCATTTCTTAAGGCTCGAGCTTGGTGGAGGTGATGGATTAAAAACCCATGGACTCCCCAAAACTTTTTAAACTTGCCACTTCATTGGATGACTGGGTGCCACGTCACCTTTTGACTGTTGACTTTTTTTTTGACATTTTAACTGTTTAGGAAAATGGTCAGAGTGCGATAACTCTCGCAAACATCGCCCATTTGAGAAAGTGATTATATGGCCAGAATCAGCGCGACGAATTGGTCACAATGGAATTGGTTTTAGTTGATTCTGAGAACTTTCATTTTTTAGCCCTGTCAGACTCCTAGATCACACCTCCCCACTAAAGGACCTTTTGGTCCCCAAAAGGTTGCTGACCAGTAAACAAGCTCGAGATAGGCCACCTAGCTTGTCCTTTGTCTCTAAACTCTGTCATGTGCACCTGTCTCATCAAGATCAACTGTAACACAATCATGACAACTCACATCATATTGTTAGCCATTTTAACCTTGTTACATGTTACTGAAGCCACTACCATCCATGTAGACAACATTACTAATGATAGCATCAAAAATATGACTGCAAATGAGCTGATATACTTGTAATATTTTACATGACATGAGCTTATCTTGAAGCAACTTATGATTGGTTTTCCATTAAACAATCATTTCTTGTTCTTACTTAAGATCGATTACTTCATTTGAAACAATTATTGGTTTGTTTCTTGCTTGCACTGCCTTGTTTAATTATTCCATTGTTTGAATTGTTTTATTTTCCTTAACATGATGAGCATGAACCACATAATCTTGACCTGATTTGGTTAATTGATATTGATTCTTTGTCCTATTGAAGATTGCCTTACGATCATATAAGTATGGACTACCTAAGACCATTCCACATTCGCTTAATGACACTACATCGCATGTTACCTTGTCCACATACTTAGATGAAATTGAAAATTTTATTGTGCACTGCTTTGTTATGTGAATTTGATGATGATTGCTTATCCATTTAAGTGTGTAAGGCTTATGATGTGATTGTGTTTTTAACCCCAATTTCTTAACCAATTCTTCGGAGATTAGATTCGATTGAGATCCACTATCGATTAATGTGTCTATCTTAGTGTGTCGCATGATGGTCCTTATATGAAACAAGTTATTTCTACAATCAATTCCTTCACTAATTTTATCTGTCATACCAACCAATGAAACCTTAGATTCGTCACCCGAATCTGATCCCAAGTCTGTGGGTCTTTTTGTCGCTGCCACTATTTGTCTTCCCTTCTTTTCCTTGAACCACTTTGGCCTCTTCTTAGGATGCAACTGCCAACATCTGTCCTCATCATGTCCCTCTTTCTTGCAATGCTTGCAAGAGGTCTTCCCTTCCTTCCTCGTCACTGCATTTGAATTCTTGCCATGCCATTTCCTCTTGTCCTCTTTCCTTGAAGACGATTCCCCTAATACACTTGCTTTCCCTGCTTCAATGTATGTAGCTTGAGCAGAAACCTCATCAAGGTTAGTGGGTCCAAACATGAATACAATGTTTCTAATATGTGCAGGTAAACCTCCTATATACTTCATAAGGGTTTCCTGTGTATGTAAAGGGATATCTAACATCAATGCCATTTTATGAAAGCTATCTATATACTCTTGCATTGTTTGTCCTTTTCTTAGTTTTAAAGATTGCCATTCAATTAATTTTTTTTCTTTATAACCCAAATGATAGAATTGTTTCCTAAGTGAAGAAATGAAGCTTTGCCATGATGGAAATACATTACCCACTTGTTGCGTTTCGTTTTGCAACTTGGTTTTCCACCAGATGAGAGTTGTACCTGCAAGTCTCAAAGATGCCAACTTGATTTTTGTGGCCTCATCCTTGATCTTTTGCACACTCTAGTAAACCTCCATCTTCCTGACCCAATTGTCAAGTTTCTCTGCATTTACTTCACCATCATATATGGACAACTCAAATTTAACATCAATTTTTAATAATGGAATTTCCTTATTATGTTTATGAACATGTTTCTTTGCATTAGATTTAGAACTTGAACTTGAAGAAGAAGGAGAATAAGGAGGTGATGGTGGAGGTGAAGGAAGAATCTGGGGATGATCCTCTTCCTCTTCACTTTTTCCCTTTGAAGATTCACCCAAAACTGGTCTCTTTCGTTCCAAGTAATCCTCGTAAAAAACTTTCACCATCTATAACATAGCAAGGAAAGTTTTCCAAAACTCTTTATCATCCTAAGAAAGCCCTTCTTCCAATGCCATCTTCTCACTATGAGAAGCTCTCTTTCTCAATCCAATTAATGGATTCTCTACAACAAGCTCACATTCACCACGTTGTAGCTTTTCCCTGGTTAACATGCAAAACTCAAATCCAAACGTCAACCTGGCTCTGATACCACTTGATCCGAAAAGAATCTTTTAATGATTATGGTTGAGTTTTTAATTACATGTGTTAATTAACCATTTATGAAGTTGAAATAAAGAGGATGAATATGAGAGAATATATCACAACCATAATACAAAATATAGATCTGAACTGAAGCAATAAGAACAACAAACCATAACAAGAGAAGTGATAACGGAGTTCGGCACAAAATTGCCTACTTCTCCGGGCCTTTGTCTCAGTGGGGGAGGCTTCTTAATGCAGGAGCATCTCTCCACGTCATCCAGCCAGCCATGTCTTGTGTGTGCATTCAAGATGAAGAGAGGCGTAGCCCTCATCTTTTAATTTGTAATTTAATGTAATTAAATGTTTAAGCTGGTGAGCTGTGAATCCGTGCCTTTGCGCAGGTTGTAGATAAGATCGGCCTTTAATGTTTGTAAGTCTGATATCTAGATCCAGATAGCGGACTAGACATACAATTCAATGCAATTGAATAGGGTAGGTAGATTGGAGGGAAGAGCTCGAAGAGCCCATCAGGTAAAAGAGATTTCGTATCTCATTTTGTAAAAAAAAGGGGGGATAGAAGAGAATTTGTGAGTAGAGAGCAGAAGAGAAGAGAAGAGCCAAGACCTTGTTATAGGTCGTGCTCGAGTACACCCTTGTATAAACAGGCATTTGCCATTTTAATATAAACAGAAGCAGTTTTTCCTGCATGTATTTCTGTGTTATGTGGATGTCTATGAGTGTTTTTTATGTATGTTGTAGATGTATTCTGTAGGTGTGCATTTGCAGGAGGGTGTCTGATTTCAGGTGAAGGTCTTTGAGGCTTCATACCAGGAGGGTGTGACAGAACATTGTGGGTTCTGATAGTCGTGCATAGAGGTTGCACTTCTGAATTCTGTGGGTTCAGACGAAGACGTGCTGCGGAACAAGAACTAGAATCAACAACTCAGGAGGAAGACCTCAAGGTTGTTGAACACCTTGGAGGCAAGGCTGTGTAGGAGAAACACAGTTGCAGACAGAAGCTCTGAGGAGTTTTGTGAAGCTCTGTCAGGTGGGCATTGAGCAGGTGCAGGAAGTGCACAGAGGGAGAACTCTCCTGTGAGTTCCAAAAGAAGAAACAGAATCACTAAGGATTCTGAGAGCTCTGCCAAGTGGGCATTGAGCAGGTGCAAGGGGTACATAGAAGAAGAGGACAGAACTACTGAACGTTCTGTGAGAAGATACTCTGCCAGGTGGGCATTGAGTAAGTGTTAAGACAGGTATAGAAGAAGAGGAGAGAACTCTTTGAGTTCTGGAAATTAGAGGAAGAATCCACTAAAGGATCTTCACAGGGTTGTTGAACACCCTGTAGGCTCAGCAAGAGGTTGCTTGAGCAGAGGGATAGCCAGGAGGGCATTATATTCTCCATCTGTGGGAGAAAGAAGAAGGATAAAATCCCTTAGGGGTCTGAGCGGTTGAGAAGCTCAGGAGAGATAGCACTTTGTGTGCATGAAGACTCTGCAGAGGTGCAGAAGTCAAAGAATCCTTTGAGGATTCAGGAGTAAAAGCTCAGGAATAATAGCGTCGTCGGAGAGCGTATGCAAGGACTCGAATTCATGGAGCTCACAGAGAAAGGGAGAAAAGGTTGAGGCCTTTGGCTTTTTAAATTCTCCCAAGGCTGGGAAGAAGTGTGCAAGCTCAGGGGGGAGCACAACAGCTGTTAGATCGGTTGGAGAAGGATATCTGGACCGTTGGAAGGTTTTCACGTCCAGGGAGCATCAGGAGGAGCGCACAGAAGGGAAGATTGTGGACCATCGGATGTTCACATAGATACCCATCAGCCGTCGGAAGAGATCTGGACTATTGGTTTCTACGTCCAAGGAGCATCAAGAGAAGTGCACAGAAGGGAAGATGGTGGACCATTGGATGTTCACATAGATACCCATCAGTTGTCAGATCAGACAGGAAGGTGCACGGTGCTTAAACCATCAGGAATAGCGGAACGAAAAATCCCGAAGAGAGGCATGGCCATCAGGATATCAGTGTTCACCGTATCATGGATTCCGTGAACAGGAAGTCCATGCGGTTCGGAATCGCGAAGTCTGAAACCCTGAATGGAGGGAAGTTCCATTTGTGGAGCCAGTTGTCGGCACAGCGGAGAATCGACACTCGGGATATCGGAATTCTCGAGGTCGAGGAAGTCAGGACACTTCAAGTCTCGAAATAGCGAGATTAGATCGGAGCCATCCATCAGTTGGGGACACGTGGCGGAGATCCAAATGATTGGGAGAAGTCCCGATAGAAGGTCAAATCGATGCATCAGAGTTCGATGTTTCGCGAGTCCTAAGGACAAGACTTCCGGGGCATTCGAAGTTGTGAAATCGTGAGAGGCGATCAGGACCATCCATCTTGAGGGGACGCATGGCAGTGATCAAGGCCCCCAGGAAAGGTCCTGATAGGAGAGCCACATTGAGAAATCGCGGATCGGGATATCGGGAATCCCGTAGGCAAAGTGTTTATGCATTTCGGCATTGCGATGTCCGAAACCCCGATAGGAGACAAGGCTGCAGTCTTGTGAGATAGTGGTCACCTGGGCCAAGAGTCTAGCCAGAAGGGGCTAAGGGCCAAAGATGAGGAATTGGCTCATCGAAGATTGGGAGATTGCGAGGACAAAGGTTCGTGACATCAAGGGTTGAAAAACCCTGAATCTCAACAAGGAGTATGACTGCGGTCATATAAGAAGACTAGTCATATGGACTAGGGGCATAGCCAGGATGGGCTAAGGCCAGAAGGGAGTGCATCGGCGAATCAGATTTCGGGAGTTCGAGAGGATAGGAACTCTCGAAATCAAAAAAGAAGAAACTCCGAAACCCGAAATTACATCGGGAGAGTTCACGGTTAAGTGCAGAAGAGCCGTGTGGGAAAATTAAGGGCCTGTATATCAGGTTTTCATCAGAGATTGCAACAAGGAATTGAATGAGCTAATTCGGATCAAATGGGAACTGATTGATCGATCTTGTGAGCAGGGGGCGCGAGGTGCTGTGGTCATGTCCTAACTGCATCAAGTGGTATCAGAGCTAGAACTTTGTTTGTATATTGCGAACAGAGGGAGGAGCAAAGGAAGACAGATCATTGGAGACTCTGTAAGGATTTTTCGCAGGTAGGCAACAGTCCATAGAAAGTCACAAGGACTGTAGGATGAAGCTGGAAACACTCTTAGTGTGGAGTGATAGTAGCAGGTTTGCTAGGAGAGAAGACAGTTACAATGCCATGGCTACTAAAGACCATAGGCATCCTGGGAGGAAGAGTAAAGAAAAAAAGCTTGCAGAGATGGACTCATTGAAATAAGGGAAGACACAGAAAATCTCGAACTGCAGATGCGGCAGAAAGCCAAGCCAAGATGGGTATATGAATGGCCCATGAAGAAGGCAAAATAAGAATGGTCAGTCAAGGATTTGATGGCTAGAAGACAACGTAAGCTGTTAAAAGGATGGTTGAGGCATACTGAAAACCTCGACGGACCTGAAGAAATGGTTCAGGTGTGTGAACCATAGACTGGGAGAGGTCTCAACGATGAAGATAATGAATTGGGATCGGCTGAAGATCTCAAGAACTGCCAGGAGGGCAGAGAGGAAATTCCATATTGCCAGGTGGGCAAGGAGTTGAGATCACTGCGGGATCTCACGGACTGTCGGGAGGACAGCCAAGGAATTTCACATTGCCAGGTGGGCAATGAAATGAGGTCACTACAGGATCTTGGAGACTGCCAGAAGGGCAGCGGAAGCATCCCATATTTCCAGGTGGGCAGGGATGAGCAAGTGAGTTTTGATCATCCCGAGGAGCTGACAGAGCAGATGAGCTTAGAGGTGAGTTTGGATCATCATGTGCAGCTGACAGAAGAGGAGGCTCTGAGGGACCTTCTAATGATTGGGGGAATTGGAGTATTCCTACCATTTTCCCAGGAGGAGGCAGAAATCTGTGTTGTAGGTGCAGCAACAACAGAAGGACAGCCAGCTGAGATTGTCAAAGAGGGATTGGAGCAGATATCTGAAGCTGCCCGAAAAGAAGGAAAAGAGAATGAGTGTTCTGAGGAATGGCTCAATGATTTCAGCCAGGGAGATGAAAAGAAAGAAGTTGCATCACTGAAGATAGCAACAAAGGAAGCCAAAGAGCAGGTAGGCAGATTTATCACTCCATGGGAGATGGAGCTAGAGATGCTGGAGGATTGGCTGAACAATCCAGAACCAGCAAGAGAACTGACAGAAGTTGAGCTGTCAGAGAAGGTGATTGAACAAAAAGTTAGTCAGGAAGAGACTACAGAGCTGAAGTCTATAGCAGAGTGGAAACTTGAGGCCACAAATGAAGATGAAGAAGAAATCATGGGAGATCACAGTGATCTACCCATGTGCCGAAAATTTTTGCAGCTGAGGGGACTGCAAAAACAGGACCAACCACTGGAGCAGCTGGATGCAGTGATCAAGGATATCAGAAGGCTAATGTTGAGGTTAGAAGAAACTGTCAGCAAGGAGCGGCTGAGCAGAAAGGAAGAAGCAGTAGCAGCAGCAGCGCAGAAGCAACATCAGCAGTAGGATGGGGCGGATGAACAACTCCAGAGGATGATTTGGGATCCAGGAGGATTTCAACAGCTGAGATAGGAATCTCATGAGTATGAGCTCATGAATTTTTCAGCTGAGAAGTATGATGTAGGAGCATCTCTCCACGTTAGCCAGCCAACCAACCAACCAACCAACCACGTCTTGCACGTGCATTCAAGATGAAGAGAGGTGCAACCCTCATCTTTTAATTTGTAATTTAATGTAATTAAATGTTTAAGTTGGTGAGCTGTGAAGCCGTGCCTTTGCGCAACCTGTAGATAAGATCAGCCTTTAATGTTTGTAAGGCTGAGATCTAGATCTAGATAGCGGACTAGACAACCCATTCAATGCAATTGAATAGGGTAGGTAGATTGGAGGGAAGAGATCGAAGAGCCCCTCAGGTAAAAGAGATTTTGTATCTCATTTTGTTAAAAAAAGGGGGGATAGAAGAGAATCTATGAGTAGAGAGCAGAAGAGAAGAGAAGAGCCAAGACCTTGTTACAGGCTTTGCTCGAGAACACCCTTGTACAAACAGGCATTTGCCATTTTAATATAAACAGAAGCAGTTTTTCCTACATGTATTTTTGTGTTATGTGGATGTATGTGAGTGTTCTTTATGTATGCTGTATATGTATGTTGTAGGTGTGCATTTGCAGGAGGGTGTCTGATTTCAGGTGAAGGTCTTTGAGGCTTCATACTAGGAGGGTGTGACAGAACATTGTGGGTTCTGATAGTCGTGCACAGAGGTTGCACTTCTGAATTCTATGGGTTCAGACGAAGATGTGTTGCAGCACAAGAACTGGAATCAACAACTCAGGAGGAAGACCTCAAGGTTGTTGAACACCTTGGAGGCAAGGATGTGTAGGAGAAACACAGTTGCAGATAGAAGCTCTAAGGAGTTCTGTGAATCTTTGCCAGGTGGGCATTGAGCAGGTGCAAGGAGTGCACAGAGGGAGAACTATGTTGTGAGTTCAGAAAGAAGAAACAAAATCACTAAGGATTCTGAGAGCTCTGCCAAGTGGGCATTGAGAAGGTGCAAGGGGTACACATAAGAAGAGGACAAAAATGTTCAACGTTCTGTGAGAAGATACTCTGCTAGGTGGGCATTGAGTAAGTGTGTAGATAGGTACAAAAGAAGAGGAGAGAACTCTTTGTGTTATGGAAATTAGAGGAAGAATCCACTAAAGGATCTTCATAGGGTTGTTGAACACCCTGTAGGCTCAACAAGAGGTTGTTTGAGTAGAGGGATAGCCAGGAGGGCATTATATTCTCCATCTGTGGAAGAAAGAAGAAGAATAAAATCCCTTAAGGGTCTGAGCAGTTGAGAAGCTCAGGAGAGATAACACTTTATGTGCGTGAAGACTCTGTAGAGGTGTAGAAGTCAAAGAATCCTTTGAGGATTCAGGAGTAAAATCTCAGAAAGAATAGCGTCGTCGGAGAGCGTAGGCGAGGACTCGAATTCGTGGAGCTCGCAGAGCAAGGGAGCAAAGGTTGAGGCCTTTGGCTTTTGAAATTCTCCCAAGGCTAGGAAGAAGTGTGCAAGCTTAGGGGGGAGCACAGTAACCGTCAGATCGATTGGAGAAGAAGATCTGGACCGTTGGAAGGTTTTCACGTCCAGGGAGCATCAGGAGGAGCGCACAGAAGGGGAGATTGTGGACCGTCAGATGTTCACATAGATACCCGTCAGCTGTTGGAAGAGATCTAGACTATTGGTTTCTACGTCCAAGGAGCATCAGGAGAAGCGCACACAAGGGGAGATGGTGGATCGTCGGATGTTCACATAGATACCCATCAACCGTCGGATTAGACAGGAAGGTGCACGGTGCTTAAACCATCGGGAATAGCCGAAGGGAAAATCCTAACGAGAGGCGTGGCCATCGGGATATCGGCGTTCTCCATATCGTGGATTCTGTGAACAGGAAGTCCATGCGGTTTGGAATCGCGAAGTACGAAACCCAGAACGGAGGGAAGTGCCATTTGTGGAGCCAGCTGTTGGCACAACGGAGAATCGACACTCAAGATATAGGAATTCTTGAGGTCGAGGAAGTCGGGACACTTCAAGTCTCGAAACAACGAGATTGGATCAGGGATGTCCATCAGTTGAGGACATGTGTTGGAGATCCAGGTGATCGGGAGAAGTCTCGATAGAAGGTCAAATCGACGCATCGGAGTTCGACGTTTTGCGAGTCTTGAGGACAAGACTTCCGGGGCATTCGAAGTTGCGAAATCGCGAGAGGTGATCAGGACCGTCCATCTTGAGGGGACACGTGGCAGTGATCGAGGCCTCCAGGAAAGGTCCCGATAGGAGAGCCACATTGGGAAATCGCGGATTGGGATATCGAGAATCCCATAGGCAAAGTGTTTATGCATTTCGGCATTGCGATGTCTGAAACCTCGATAGGAGACAAGGCTGCGGTCTTGTGAGATAGTGGTCATGTGGGCCAAGAGTCTAGCCAGAAGGGGCNAAGGGCCAAAGACAGGGAATTGGCTCATCGAAGATCGGGAGATCGCGAGGACAGAGGTTCGTGACATCAAGGGTCGTGAAACCCCGAATCTCGACAAGGAGTATGACTGCGGTCATATAAGAGGACTAGTCGTATGGACTAGGGGCATAGCCAGGATGAGCTAAGGCCGAAAGGGAGTGCATCAACGAATCGAATTTTGGGAGTTCGAGAGGACAAGAACTCTCGACATCAGAAAAGAAGAAACTCCGAAACCCGAAATTACATCAGGAGAGTTCACGGTTAAGTGCAGAACAATCGTGTGGGAAAATTAAGGACCTGTGGATCGGGTTTTCATCATAGATTCCAGCAGGGAATTGAATGAGCTAATTCGGCTCAAAGGGGAACTAATTGATCGATCCTGTGAGCAGGGGGCGCGAGGTGTTGTGGTCGTGTCCTTCCTGCGTCACTTCTTTATTTATGTTCAAAGCTCAAAAGGTACATCTCAAAAGTGTCATTAGGCTACGAGACTGATCTGGTCATGTTCTTCCAGATCTCTATAACCTAGCAGAAGAAATGACACTCAAAACAGATGATCGAAGGTCCCAGAAATGGTCCGCAAGCATCTGCTCCTCAACAGCTTCCCTGCATAAAAATGTCTTTGGCTTGGCCTCCCTTCAGCATAACTCTACTCTTATTGTCCCCCATGGCCTCAAACAAGCTTGGTTGTTATAGATCCGAAGTTGGTTATCCATTCCCAACTTTCTCCCAAAATATGGGCTCAAAAAGAGCCCAATATCTCCCAATAATGGCCAAAATCTCCATTAACAGGCCTAAGAATCAAATAAAAATCCAAACTGCATAGTTAAAACCCACTTTATGCAAATATTTGGCGATAAGCCCCTTAAACTGGCATGCAGCCCCCAATTCTCGATCACATGCATCTAATTTTGTCCAAGCGCTAGCCCAAAGGGCTAAACGTTGGCCCTTAAATCGTGTTAGCTCCTCCATTTATAGGCACATCCCACGAGACTTGTGGGCTAACTCAGAAGCCCCCTCGTGCAAATATGGGGATAAACCCCTGGTTATGTGGCATATCCGAATCCAAGGGTGGAGAGGTAGGGCGTTGGTGGTTATGGCTTATGTCGTGCCCTGGTTATATGATTGTGACCAATGACCACGGGTTGGGGCTTAACTTCTCCCGCACCATATTAAAACATTACATTATATATATAATCAAATGCACTTCATGTAATAAGTGATGTGTGGCGCGTTGTTGTTTGGTCATTTCTTAATGCTTGGGCTTGGTGGCAGTCATGGGTTCAAAACCCATGGACTCCTCAAAACTTTTGAAACTTTACACTTTGCTGGATACTTTTGAAACTTGCCACTTTGTTGGATGACTCGGTGCCATGTCACCTTTTGACTATTGACTTTTTTTTTTCTTTTTTGTTGTTTGGGAAAACGGTGAGAGTGTGATAACTCTCGCATACGGTGCCCATTTGAAAAAGTGAATATATGGTCGGAATCAGCGCGACGAGCCGGTCGCTTGTTTTTTATCTTAAGGGCATTAGACCATTCAACTTACTTAATAACAACGATTTTCTACTACCTTTAAAGTCACCCTTACATAAGCTTTTATGAAATTTGAAATCTAGTGAAAACTAAGATAGTACTCCTTTTTAACAGCTCAATTAAAGTCTAGTTGGATGCTATAACAAAACATAAATCACATTCCTAACAAATCTTTTTATAAATTGAACTAATATTCACTAAGGATTTTGATTTGAAAAATCAAGATTCTCATGCTAAGCTACTTTTTTAAATGATTCTCAAACTTTGTCCTCATCCGCTTGATTCTTGCTCCATCAAACCCCCTCTTTCATATTACATTTCCCTGGATGACTTACACACAAAGGAAATAATTATAACTACATAACTAATTGATAATATCCATATTCCTAATAAAGTACTAGGTATCCCTATGGTCTCCACAATGTGGTTATATAATAAGTTACTTACAAATGAAATTATTTAGTCTAGTGAATAATTATGGAGACTATACACTTTGAGTGAGCCTAATGGTTAAGAACACATGTTTTCTTTTAAGAGGTCACAAGTTAAAATCTAAAGGGGGTAGGGTATGTATACCTAGACTCAACCTACCCAAAAAATGAAAGACCAAAAAATTAATAAACCCTAAAATTAAATTATTTTAATTGATAATTTCAGACATTGAATCTGGATTCAAAGAGGATCCCAACAAACAAGAAAATCTCATACACCAATTTATTGTTTGACTCGATTATTAATATTCCTATTAATATCTGACCTTGAATTTCTATTGAAATTAAAATTAAATGCTCAACTTACCCCAACAACAACAACAACAACCACCAAAAAAAAAACTACTAACTCTTATTATAAATAATTTCCAAAATTGAAACTGGATTCCAACCAAAGGTCCCCAACTCCATGTCGATGTCGTTCAAGGGCTTGCAATAGCCGTGTCGAATTCGAAGACCATCCCACCATTCAAGCCCAACACGGTCAGAGGCCAGGGATTTAT
>SNQJ01S0242692.1:0-13382 GCA_010110895.2 Picea sitchensis
CAAAATCCATTGTTTTTAGGATGTTGGCTCCCTTGAGTTTTGAATTTCGACCTACTTGGTGATACACACATCTTTTGTCATAGACATTAGAGAAAAAAAGGCATAATATACACAAAAATCCACCTCAAAATACATTTACTAAGCAACATGCAAATATATCCATGAATTACTATTAAGTATTGTAAAAAACAAGTATTAAGTCATATTATGGTGGGAAAATGTGCCTAATATGAGCCTTCGGGATAGGAAATAATTGGGCTCACCAAGAGAGCATTAAATTTCAATGTCTTGGGGATATGGAATCTTTACCACAAAAATGCTTGAATATTGAGATAGAAAAGATTAAGATGTAGGGCTTAAAATCTAAGGTGCTAGAACATTAGGGCCTTAGGGCTAAGCCTTAAAGAGAAGGATTGCTAGAGTGCAAGCACTTTTAGGCTCTAGAAACCTTTTCTCCTTTCTCAATACTTTGACTAAGTCAGGAACCCAAGTGTCTAGAGCTAAAATCCTAAAGTTATAGCACTTTAGGGATTTAAAATGCTAACCATAACAAGGCGATTTCACCAATTTTTAACCATAATAACCTTGTGAGAGACGAGGAACCACTTATTCTCCTCTCTCAGGGTTTCACCAAGCACAAATTCTAGCATAAAAAAGAGAAATTATCGTGACAAGTTGATAGCACAAAGATAATAATTGCATAAATCTCACTTACTTCATCAAGATAGCATGAGAATAAACCCTCAATGCAGAAATTCCATCCAAAAATCAGCAAAAGCATCCACAAAATGATCCTCCAAGCAAGTCGCATGAGTGTAGAAGAGAGATATATCCAAATAGGGAGAAAATGTAGGCTTGTTCTCTTAGAAATGGTGAGAAGTTATGATGATAAAATGAAATTTCAAGTGGATTTATTTATATGGAGTCATCTTGACCTATTTGTTCACTTACAATGTCAACAAAACATAAGAGGGATGACCCCTTTAATTTTCCCTTACAATATATAAAAATTAAATATTTACATGAAATAAAACATTATAAGGGTGACATCAGGCCCTAAGAGGGTGATGTAGGATCTCCCAGTGCAACGTCAAGCATGGGGAGTGAGACATTGGGGCTCCAAAGGCCATGTGTCATTCCCATAGTTCCATGCCATGGTCTCCCCCTGTTAAGCCACCTACTGAACCATCTCATCCATCAAACCCCAACCCTCCAAGGTGACAAAAGGGATAGGAGGTGACATCATAAGCCTCCAAAGCCCAACATCCTAGTAGATAAGGGTGCAACTTTGTCCTCTGGTGATTCTAAGGTGCCTCCAAAGGCAACGTCCTATTTCGTTTAGGTGCAATGTTCATCATCCATGGTCTTCTTCATTTGGGATCCAACGTCCATTATGTGGGCAAGGTCCTGCAAAGAAAAATAGTTATGCCCTCCAAGGTTCCACAAGTCACGAGTATCATGCCAAGTAAGCCACATTTAATGCAAGAACCACCTAAACCTATGCATCAAACCCCCCTTTTTAAACTAAACAAATGCTCAAAGACCTTATAAGTTTTTCCTAATTTAGGTATGGGAGGGGTGTCATGGTTCCCTATTGGGTAAGCCAATCCCCAAGTCAAGGGGACACTATCCAGTTCATGTGATGAGTATGAAGTGGATTGGGGCAAGTATTTTGGGAATGGGGTTATTAACATATCAAGCAATTGTATTGTCTCATTTATGGGTGCCTTTGTGGAGGGTGTGTTGTGTTCTTCATTTGCAATGCAACATCTTTCCAAGCCCTTGCCTTTAATTTATTATGGTCTGAACATTGAGTGTTATGTGCAATGGAAAGTAAATATAATTTCAACTCCACTTAGATTTAGGAACACTTTGAGTGCCATAGGAAAAGCAAAGTAAAGGAAACTGTGAACGCATTCCCATAATAGGAGAGACAATTATTAATTATATGTTTTAGAAGGTACTTGATTTTTATGGAGTAGTGTTTCATTTCTCTAAGGAACTTAGGGTGATTATATGGAAGGAAAATGATTGGATTTTAAATTTTTCCTACTACAACACCTTTGGGCCTTTAGCCCCTTGTTTCCATGAAAGGAGGTAAAGGCCCTTCTTGGGGTCAATGAGCCCAAAATATGAAAAGACGAGGAAACGAAAGGGGAAGAAGAGTGGAAAGTGGAAAGTATGAACGAGAATGGTACGATGACCCTTCAAAGAGACACATTTTAGAAACCATTTGGGTGACCTACTTACTAGGAAATCATGTCACCCACCAAGGTGAAATTATGAAAAAGGTATAATCTCCAAGCAAACCTTCCATAATCAAGAAAGGATTCTTTGCAACATGTTCAAATGCTTCAAATATCAAAGTGACCCTTACCATGAGACTAGAATTCTTACCTCATGAAGCAAGACCAATTGTCTTCTTGGAGCCAATTTGGTGTAGTATATGTTGCTCTGTGGTAAGGTAGAAGGGATTTATGGGATGTTCTAGGCATCAGACTCATAACACTCCATGTCTTCTACTTGTGGGCCTTAAGACATCATCTCCTTAGTTACCCCTAGATTGGGGGGGTAACAAGGCCTTAATAACAGGATTGGACCGGGCCCTCAATAGGAATATTAAGTTCTTAAGAGTTATAGGTGACTCTAACCTAGTTGTTTCTCAAATAAAACATAAATTTGCTGATAAAAAATAATGGCTGAAGAAATATAGGAACTCGGTTTGGGATACCATAGAACTCTTTGATGGTTTTTCAATTGAAGTTGTTCCCAGAGAAAATAATCATATTGTTGATGCTTTATCCATATTTGCAACTACCTTACAACCTTGTGAAGAAATGATTCATGATATATGTAAAATGGAAGTCATTTTTAGGTCGTATGTCCCTGGTATTCTTAAACATTGACAATTTTTCAATGATGATGCCAAAATCCTTTGCTTCTTGCAAAGAAGCAAGGATTTTTTTGACACCCAAATTGATTTCCTTGTTGAATCTATGAATCCAAGGGTCGAACAATTTCCTAATGACACTCTCCCCAAAGGAGTTGTTCCTTTGGAGAGAATGTACGATAAAATTGATATGTACAAAGCTAAACTTTTCATTGATTGATATGATAAGGCTTTCGATTTCAACATCGATTGAAAGAATTATCCCATAATGATTAAGATAGGATAGGGGACCACTCCTACTGAGAGAGAAAGCATAATAAGCCTTATCCATGAATAAAAAGACATATTTTCTTGGACTTGTGATTATTTAAGGGCCTGTAAGGGAGATATTATCTCACACGTTATTCCCCTCAAAGAAGGAGCCAAACCTTTTAGGCAGAAGCTAAGGGAAATCAACCCTAAGTTAACCTCCCAAATTCAAAAGGAACTGTAGAACATGGCTGATGCCAACATCAAATCTCCCATTAGGTACTCTTCTTGGATGTTTAATTTCGTTGTTTTCTGAAACAAAACTGGAAACATTCATTTGTGTGTGGGCTTTAGGAACCTTAACCAATTATCCATCAAGAACAATTACCCTCTCCCAAACATGGATCATTTGCTGCAAAGAGTCATTGGTCTTGGGAGTATTTCTATTTTGTATGTTTTTTTTGGATATACCCAAGTATTATTTAAAAGGTAACACCAACTCAAGATTACATTTACCACCCCATGGGGAACCTTCATGTATCTAAGAATTCCCTTTGGCATCATGAATGTTGGATCCACTTTTCAAAGGGAAATGGATGTTGCTTTTAGACATTTGATTGGAAGATCATAGAGATATATCAAAGATGATTTGATAGTTGTTTCTAAGAAAAATAATGTGCATGTTTCAAACCTTAGGAAAATATTTGAACGATGTAGAAAGTATGGTATTTCCTTGAACCCTAAGAAGTTTGTGTTTGGTATTGATAAAGGAAAATTGTTTGTCCATGTTATTTACCAAGAAGGTATTTCTATTGATCCAGAGAGAGTTGAATATATTAAGATAATCCTCCCCCCCCCCGACCAATAATAAGTCTTTACCATCATTCTTTGGAAAGATTAACTTTATAACAAGGTTTATCCCAAACTTTGTTGAGAAGGTCAAGCCAATGAACTCTCTTTTAAGGAAATATGCCTTGTTCAAATGGGATAATGATTGTATAAATATTTTAAAGATATTGAGGAAGTAATCACCATGGTGCATGTCCTTGTTAGCCTGGATTATTCCCTAGAATTCATAAATTTTACATTTGCTTCTCAAGAAACTATTGTCGGATTGCTATTGCAAAAGAATAAACGTGATTATGAATAACCCATTGTCTTCATAAGAAAACCCTTAGGGATGTTTAGCTAAAGTATTCAATCACTGAGAAGAAAGCTTATGCCCTTGTCAAATCCTTAAATAATTTTACAAGTTATGTTGGTTATTGTAAAATCAAAGCACACGTGCCATATCCCATTGTTAAGGATTTCCTATCCCAACATGATTTCCTTGTAACTAGGGAAACATGGGTATCAAAGATTTAGGAATATGACTTAGAACTTAAACCCACTAAGATAATTAAAGGATAAGGTTTAGCCAAGATGTTGATTGAAATTAATGAAAAATCCATAAGGATGGGAGAGGGTGACCAAGTAAATATGGTATTGAGTGAGTTATAACATGATGAATGGTATTATGACATTATATATTACTCGAAGAATCTCTCATTCCCTTATCATTTAGTGGGTCATAAGATAAGCACCTTAATATTGAAATCCATGAAGTATTCCTTAACTCAATATGGTCTAGGGTGGAAGAACCCTGATGGAATTATCCTTAGCTCTGTGAACAAGGATGAAACTAATAAGTTGATCAAGGAACTCCATTCAAGACATTATGGTTATCATTTCTATACCGCCTCCACTTCCCACGAGATTTGAGAGTTGGTTATTATTGACCTACATTATTTATTCATACTCATGTATATGGCAGGTCTTGCTAGCTTTCTCAGTTCTTTTTAGGAAAAAAATGATTACTCGCCTTTGATTTGAATCCAATCATTGTTGAAAAACCTTTTCAACAATGAAGTTTAGAGTTCATTGATGAATTTAAGGATAACTACAACAACGAATAATGTTGGGTGCTAACTTCTACAAACTATTTTTCTAGGTGTGTAGAAGCCATATTAATGGAAAAGGAAATCGAGGAAGTTGTAATGAGCTTTCTTGAAGATTGAATAATCGCAAGGTTTGGTGCCCCTTCCAACATTACCACGAATAATTCAAAGGCGTTTATCTCTTTGGCATGTTTGACAATTTTTTTATTCAAGTATGGAATCGTCCTATCTCACTCATCCAACTATTATCCCCAAGAAAATGGATTAGTATAATTCAGCAGCAAGAATCTAATGAATATTGTAAAAAAGATTTTAGGTGAGATCAAGAAGGCTTGTGATTGTAAGATAAAGTATGCATTATGGTCAAACCGCATCACAACTAAGACTTCCATAGGAAAAACCATGTTTGAGTTAGATTGTGGAATGGAAGATAAGTTTCCAGTCAACTTCCAAATTCCCACCCTCCAGTTCGTACAACAATATATGAATGAAAATGAATCATTACAAGGAAGGATTTTCCAACTCATATAACTCGATGAGTATAGAAGGAATGCTTTATATCAAATGGAGAGGAATAAATACAATATTAAAGGAGAATTTGATCATAAATCAAGACAGATAAATTTCAAATATTGTGACCTTGTACTGATGTGCGAAAAAAGGAATGAGAAGTCAGGAATGCATAAGAATTTTAACAAATTATGGGTTGGCCTTTACCAAATTAAGAAGTCTGGGATTAATTCCTTCTACTCGATCATGTTTGCGGAGAATAAAATCCTATGGTTTGGGTTGATAACCAAAGAGAGAAAGTACCGCAAGAACAAAATCTAACTGGCATAAGCAACAAAAGATAGGTAACTAATTAACTACATAAGAGGGAAAAGAAGACCCACTTGTGTTCCAATCGCCTGATGGAGACCTATTTCCCATATTCTCCTTCAAGTCCTTTCACTTCAACCACTTTGTTTTCCAACCTACACTTAAAAGATATAGATTTGTAAAGATGTAGTTACAATAAATAACTTTAAACTACTAATAAGTATCAATGATTAGTATGTCAGTGTCCAAATCACCTAAATGCATACAAAACTATGAAAATAAATACATTGCACAAAATTGGATAGGAAAGTGATTTATCACTATAATTGAAGTAGTAGATGACAAGTACATAAATCACCAGTTGCAACCGAGGCATTTCCCTGGAACTAACGTCTAGATTCCTCCACATGGATCACCTAAGGAGCCTCACACCTCTTAGATCCTCACTCTAATAAAGTAAGAAAATATAAGGATTCTCTTTATAATTAGGATAATTGAGAGAGAAGGTTGGAAATAGCAGTTTCCAGGACTGAAAGAGGGGAATTCTTAAAAACCATGAGAAGGGGCTTGCAAACTCAGAAGTGAGCCAGCGTAATGATGCTATATGGAATGATATCTCTCCTCTGCCCCTTGGCATCAATTTATACTCCAAGAATTTAGTTGGAGTCGTTATCCATGGGATATAGAGGATTAGGAAGTGGAGAAACCTATAAACCCATCCCAAAAATACATATTTTAATATTTTTTGGGCCAAATAAATGCATATGCATTATGCAAAAGAGAAACAAGCATATCATACACTATTTGTATAACTAATATGGAGCATTTGATTGCAAAATGAGGTTTTTTAAGTATGTTGAGGAGGAACTGAGGGGGATTTTTGTCTTCAATTAGGATATGTATTAAACAACTAGGCCAGTCATGTGCATCTATGTTAAGAGGAGGAAAAATATGTTATAACAAATTCCCCCTAATGTATGATTTCATAAGGGAAAATAATGGTCAAAATACATTATACAATCCAGGAGGGGAGTGTGTTGTAGGCCTAGGAAAAGTGCACCAAGCACCAAAACAGAATGGAACTTGCAGAGGAAATCAAGTGTGAGACTACTCTCTTCCCTAGGCATGCATGCCCATCCTCAGGAGTGACAAAAGCATGGCTACCAAATCAGGTACACTGGGAATCCATGAAATATGTATATAAGTAGTGATCATGGCCACGAAAATAAGTACACAGTGGATCCATATAAAAAGATATCATAGCCACATACATATACATAGTGGATATATGTCTTAGAATCATAGAAGGATATTTGGAATCAAGAATATAAAAGAATTGATCCTCCACAAATACCAATGTCATGAAAATGAGTGGTATTTTCCAATACAAGTCAAGAAGTAGCATAAAATAGGTGGTGATAATATAGACCCAAGGTATTCAAAACAATTCGGTGATGGTACGAGTTTACACCATGTGAATATATCTGCTAAAGTCGAACACAATGACACACCCTTTGATTACCAGTCATTGATGTATACCATTAACAAACATGAAACAACCCAACGATAACGATAATGGGCGTCAAGGTACCTAGTACAATCTAGCAAGTGTGAGTGAGTAAGTTGACTTCAAATGCTTGTACAATCTATCGATCGAGGGACATTAATGTATTCCCACTGTCAATAGGAAGGGAACCTACCACTAATGACTGCAAGCCCCAAGGTACTAAAAATACTCTAGATCTTTGTCCTAAAGAAAATGATCCAAAGTCGATGGAAATAGATCTTTTGGAAGAGGGAATTAAGGAATCCCCCATCATCCAACATGAGGAATAACAGAAGGTCAAATATTTTGAAGGACTCAAACAAAACACTGAATGGACACACCTAGGTACGCCTCTCGCATGCACCATATGGAATAGTGAATGGAATGGACCCTATGAGTAATGGAAAATAATGAAAACAATTAACATAGGGGAGGAATTCCACCAATGAGGAAAATGGAACCCAAGTTGCTACATGAATCCCAAAGTGTGAATAAGGTCTTGACGTCAAACACATGGGAAACCACTCAGTTAGCGACCAATGACGTAATTTCATCTGCTAAGCACAAGGTAGCCTATYAATTATGCAAATATCTTCGGGGTGCTACTCTAGGTCAAACTCTCAGATCAATGTGTCATAGTTGATAAGATATTACTCGATACCAGTAATTCAATGGGGACCTTCCATACTGACATGAGTATAAGACAAATATTCTTGTTGATTTTGAGAACTAATTGACAATAGGAAGGCTGACATGAAAATTCAAGAGTTCTGAGGAGTGGTCGACTCAGGAAAAAAATTCCCTTGAACAAAAGCACAACAAAAAAACGACTTGGGAAGCATAGACTCAAGAATGAACATTGACATATGTATGTGACATAGGAGGCATCAATAGACTCTCCATAGTCACTATAAGGACAACCATTCAGAGGAGTAAAAACTAGAAGAACATGGTTTAGTCTCCTAAGGCCATACTAAAGTCAATCTGTTGAGATGAAGACTCAAAACTTAGTGCTTTGTTTAAGGGTGACATCACTGCTACGAAACATACTGAGAATTTGACTCTTTCCCATCCTATATATATATATATATATATATATTGTTTTTTTTGTTTTTTTTTCATCTTGTAAAATCCTGAAAAGGAATAAAATAATTATATATTACAATGGAGGAAACAAGTGTGGCATACAAGCAAACCTATTTCCAAGGGAAGGGGACATACCTATGTTGAATGCAAGGAACACATGCAAGATATGTCCATTCAGGGGAATGTTTCCTCCAAGGATATAGGTGTCAAGTCACAATGGAAATTAATGAAAAGGTTGGAAACTGAGAGAATGCATAAGTAGTGGGATAAACAATAGCAAGTTGAAGCCGACATCAGGCTCAAAAGCGCAAGCGATAAAAATGCAATGAAATTACAAATTAACACAAAACTTTGGGAACCCCGTGAATTATTATCCATAATAAGAATGAGAAAAAGTTATGAGCATTTGACACAATATCATGGGGGGAATAAATAGGGCTCTTGAGGCCTATAGAAAACTTCATCGTGGGTGCCAAAATGGCTAGAAAGATACTAACTAGGACACCCATGAAAAAAAGGCGTTACCAAGGAAAAGACGACACTTGTAATCAACTTTGAAGGTTTCTGTCATAAGTAAGTGGGATCGGCCCTATGGAGGAACTGAGAACGAAATTGGTTATGCAAAATGCATGGCAAAAATTGACCTACCCTATATGTCAGTAATTGAAAACATTACGTGTTGAAAAGTCAAATACAAACCAAAAAGGTAAAAAATCAATGTTGTACAACATCCGACCAGAAAGCCTGCACAATTAAAATTCACCCATGGTTTGAATGTCAGTCCATTAGGAGTAATTAAGTGATGAAGGTCCCAAAATATAGCAAATTAGGTTAAAAGTGTTCTAAATAGTAAAAATAAATTTTTTTATCATGTCATTTCGAATTTTTACCCAAATAGTGCTTTGGAGTGGAAAAACCCTCGAAATTCATCAGACGATTGTGAGAGATATGCCCAAAAAAATCATGAGTTGTCTGGACCAAGTAAAGTATCTCCTGATTATATTCATTTTTTACCATTTACATTTTTTATTTAAGCAAAATTTGATTAGTTTCATCAAGTTTTAACTATGGAATTGCATACACATGCCCTAATTTGACACTAGGTACTTATACTAGGCCCTATATGTGCATGTTACTTCATCAAGACATGTATATACATGCTTGTTTACACTGTAGAGTGAATATGAAGTTGTCCCAAAGAAAAAATGTGCATTTAATCCTCTTCCTTTGATTGTTAATTGCATGATGGCCATTGTTTGGAGGGAAAGTAGCATTAAGAGATTGAAAATTAGGTTATGGATGATCTAAAGGTGATGAAATCCCTCTAAAATTGTGGTTTAAAGAAACTTTTCCAAATATGCAACATGAGGGCACAAAAAATACTTTTGCAGGTTCAAATAACATATTGGATCTTGAATGATGACACATTTATGCTTGATGGAAAACCTCCAAAAATAGAGGTTGAGGGTATTTACTATATAATGGGTCTCTCCAGGCAAGGGGAGAAAATGAACCTTAGGACTCTAAGTGGTGGCAATATGACGATTGAGGAGTGCATAGCCACATATTGTGACCCTGAATCGAAAATGTGGGTACTCAAATCCGATAATAAACATTGAAAGATTAATATTAAATTTTGTCATTTGTACCATCGCACAAAGTGCAAGGTTGACATCCTTAAATCAGGCATCTCACCTGCATATGTTCTACGGGGTAAATTTCATGCAACCTATAGTATTTGAATGGAGCTCCTCATTGTTGGCATCAACAAAGACTCAACTTATTGAATGAAATCTCAATAGGATGAAGAACTTTGGATATGGAAGTATTGTAATGTTCCCCAAATTTCTCAAAATCAAAAAAATTTGTTAGGGGACATTAAATCTCCTTGACTCTTCAATAATTGATCAAAACATAACTTTATTCCTTTAGTATATGCAGAGTAAATTAATCGTCGTTGTTGGATTAGAATCATGGACTTATTTGTAATTATAATGATTGCGGCCAGGGTTGTCATAGCCCTTAAAATACTATCATGTCTATGTTAAGACATGCTATCCAAAAGGATTACAGTGCGTAGTAAAATATGGACAATAGACTAACAGTATAGTCTGTCCATAACATTTGCACTGTCCAATATGATATACATTTCTTGTTGTATTTGATTATAGTATGCATACCATAACACTAATGATATCCCTATCAATATATATATATAAGTTATTTACCATATAAACCAACATATGGAAACCTTAATACTAACCCTATCGATACCAATATGTGTGTGTGTGTGTGTGTGTGTGTGTGTGTGTGTGTGTGTGTGTGTATTTGCATAAAACTTAACCATGAAATTATATGTCGTATACCATACAGATTATTATAACAATAACAGTGTTTCTATTGTTATATCGTTATCATATAACAATCCACCACAATATATTTTATATGATAGTGCGTCAAGGTTTCTATGCAAAACATGTAAATATCGTTACATAGGGATTGTTATATAGTTGTCATACCAATGACGACTTTGATGTATATCGTGTTGAACATACACCATAGCACTTATAGTTTTCTCTTACGCCACGAACATAACCTATTCCTAACACATTAAACCCTACCCGACTGGTGACATGGCCCAACATTGAATAGGTTTGAAACCATTTTAATGGAAAATGTCAGATCGGTCTGCAGGCATTTACCTATGGCTATTTCATTAATGGGAGGTATGTATCGTACCTCCCAAGCTGGACACTTAGGTAGCCATGCCCAATGTGGGATCGCCATCTCCGAGGCTTCACATGGCAACGGTACTAGGTGCACCCAAAAACCATTACTCCTCATTGCAAGGATTTCGAGGTCACCATCGTTCATTGTTTCCCCCCTTTGGTTTGTATTCATGAAAACCTACCTCTGCATGGTGTTCAAATCGGCCTCTGCGTATAACATTTGTCTCTACTTCGTGTATGGTCAACGACTTGGGAAAATGCGGCCTTGGTGAACAATGGAAGAAGGCGAATGCCCGTCTAGTTCCTCTCGGCGCACGATAAGTAAAGACCTCATTGCTTCAACATTCTGTAACTCGTGAATAAATCTTTGTTTGGTGAAAAGTAGAAACATAGGAGCGGTCTATGGACAAACTCCCATTTTTTCTCTCTTTGTTGAGGATTTGCAATGTATTATCATTTCGCCTCCGTAATTGTTTTCCTCTCGGGGTTCCTCTGGTTTAAATTTCTCAAAAATGGAGGTTATAGTACTTTCTCGACCGATTGATTTTCTTCTAGTCCATCATTTCTTACATTTATTTCATGGCCAAAATCGTTTTGACAATTAAACTATCAGTGTTCAGTTCGTGTTTTCTTCTATCCACTGTTGTAACTATTGAAATAATGTAACTGCGAAGAGCATTCTTATTATTATTGGATTAAATCCCCATTGTGGATTAATCATGCCATTATTATTATTGTTGTTATTGGATTAATCCCCATTGTTGATTAATCATGTCGGTAATTGTATAAGGACCAAATCCCCTTTTGCGGATTGGTCATCGGACAATTATAAAGGGTAGAACAAGAATTCGGCCCCAGCAGTTACTATTGAAGACCCAGAATAAATTAAAAGGTGGGTTTACCCACCCAGAGTGAGAGGTCGGCCCTGCCAGTGGTGACCTTTCACACTTGTCACTTTTGTATATATAGGAGGCTAGCGCCTCACTTCTAACACACAACTCACTTGCTCATTCTCTTATGAGGCAAGCTGCAATTACCAATTGGAGAGAGGGAGAAGAGTGGTGCATCTCTTGGGGAGGAATATCTGTACTGGTTTGAGTTATCTCTTGAACATTGTTTAAGCTATTTATGATAAGGAAGTTTTACTGGGTTTTCTTCCCCTAGAGGGTTTCCCAGGATAAATGTTGTGTTTCTTGTGAATGTGTATTTCTCAGTGATCGTGTTCTTATGATGCTCTTATCTATTGAAATTCAAAGAACTATAATAATGGCATAAACATTAACATGGTATCAGAGCCAACCTGAAGGAAGTACAATTTGCAAGAGGAAAAACGTCACTGTTACCGTACCAAAAAAATCAAGTTTTGCAAAAGTGAATATTTTCAGCTCCCTAACCTCCTAGAAAGTTGTGCCCTCCCCCAAGGATCAATTTGGCACCTAAAGCGCACCTTTTCAGTGGTTGGATCTTCCGCAAAGTGAAACCCTAGTTTCACAAAGTACCAGAAAACTAGTGTACTAGAAGTACCAAAAGTACCAAAGTACCAGAAGTACCAGAAAACGAGAGGCACCAGTCCAGAAATTCGCAGATCAAGTTTGAGGGGGTAAAAGTTGGATTTTCAAAATTCCGACTGCACCAGCTAACTCGCCTCAGCCTAGTGCATCTATCCCCTAGATCAGAATTTCAAAATTCAAAGTTTGAAAAATTAGGGTTTCCTCATAAAACCCTAAGTTGCAGTTGCAGTTGCAGTTGCAGTCTTAGAACCAGTTGCAGTTGCAGTACCAGTTGCAGTTGCAGCCGTAGAACCAGTTACAATCACTCTTGAAGTTTTTTAGTAATGATTATCGCTGCTACCAGATGGAGCCACTACCTGCAAATGCTATCCGAGGTATGTACTCACATATGGTTAATGGCTAAACCATAAAGAGTATTTGCAGGAGAAGGGATCATTTGCCATAGATCCAGAAGGATCTCAAGATCCAACAAATTCAAAGGAATGATGCAACCCAGGTGTGATTATTCTAATATGCATCTATTTGTTATGAAATTATCTTGATCAGTGTTGCATGTTGAAGCTATGATCAAATCATTAGAAGGATTAAAAGTTGATCATAGAGCTTATCCTCTAA